>VUQG01021148.1:6872-28549 GCA_015106755.1 Etia nguti | reverse complement strand
ATTGCGGCAAAATACCAGGGCATTATGGGATTAAGTCGCAGCCCAGCAACACAGAGCTGGATCAAATTGATCATCTGAGCCGGAGTACTCGGGGGCCTGCAGGCGAAGGACGCATATTGTTTCACAAGGTAAGACGCCTGCCTGCAATGCAGTACAGTACAGCGCACAATCTGCAGCCATCTCTACACACTGAAGGGCACGTCTCTTTTCCCGAGCCACAAAAAAAGCCAAGTGCCAAGCGTGCATCCATCTGAAACGCTCGCACAGTGCTGCTGAAATGCAGAAGTAATAAGGATGAGTGAGGAGAGGAGATCAGCTCGTGCAGATGAATGCAGATAATTTAACCAACCGGCAAAAAAAAAATTCTGGTTTATTTATAGCGAAAATAAAGGAGACTTATTTCAACCCTGAAACAAAAGTCTGAAAACATTAAGAGCTTCTCCCGTCGGCTAATAAGATGAAAATTTCAGGAAGTTGCATCACAGAAATAAACCTTTTCTTCTCAGGAGCCCTTTAGCTGTGGTCTCAAATCACTGATGAAGTGACACATCAAACACTGGTCAGGCTCAGTGTAGTAGAGGCTCCATGGTTGAATCAAGGCGCTGCATGCTCTGAGAGGTGCAGTAATTGGAGAGGAGGAGGACAGCACAGATGCAGGAAAATGGATTCTGTTGGACCCCACTGCTGAGCCAAGCAGAACCCCAGAACAGCAGAGTCTCTGCATCATCTTATCGCTCCTTCCACCCCATTTGCAAAACAAAGAAGCAGAAAGAGAAGAGGCGAGCCTTCAGGTTGAGCTCCACACACATATGCCCCAGGGAGCTTGCAGCTTATGCAGGGCCGTCTTTCCTGTGCTGAGCTATGCTGCTTCTGCATACAACATTAGCAGAAAAAACCCCATAATAAGACGAGCTGAAGCATGCGGCTCCACAGAGACCAAAATATCTAAAGCCAGTGCGCTATTTTCACTTTGTAGTAGGTAGGCTCATCGGTATTGATTGACAAACACAAAAAGTTATCAGCATACATAAACAGATGAATGAGCTTAAATCTTGTTTGGTCCTTGCACCCTAACTTTACCATGGGAGCTTAAATCAATATTGAATGTGGGGGAAGCTAAGAAAATAAATTCCATGCCAATAAACTCTGAAAAAACGACTTTTTTGTCTGGAGGAATAAAACATGCCTTGCACCTTTCACTACTTAAAATACGAGCTTTTCATTGATTTGGACATTTTCAAGGATTAGGCAACAGTTTTGAGGAGAAAATTCAACCCTGCTTCTTTTAGTTTAATCCTCGGAAATTGTGTGATATGCATTTCCAGATACAGTATCTCTCTTTATGTCCCCGAAGAATTTTTTTTAAAAATGTATTAACAGTAGAAGAATTACTATTCAAAAGACTCCACGACTTTCTCTATCATCTACAGTGTTTTTACAGTAGTTTACCTGAAATACTTTTTTAGTCTAATCTTAAGTTAATATATCAAACTGCTTTTTCCTGGCTGTCTAAACATATTCACTCTCACTTTAGAGGTTAGGTTAAGTATAATCCAGGGAGCTAAGTGAGCAATGCTGTTTAGCCTTTAAAAAATATGTGAAAAAATGAAAATCCCATAGGAAAAGTAGCCCATCTGCAACAGTCTCCACAGCTGTGTCTATTCCATACATGTATGTGATCATTTTTCATCAGTATTATTCCTGTGGTTTGTTGGCTTCCTGACTACCTAATCCAACCTGCAGAACAACCATCAGTGACCACAAAGCAGAACCTATCTGAGTTTAAGCTGGTAACGTTAGTGCTGATTCAGAGGTTTTGAGCCAGGTTAACACGCACCATCCTGGAGCTCACGAGCATGCCAAATGTGTATTGATGTGCAGCTGAAAATAGACTCCAATAAACAGCTGTTACAAGCTAAAGTGCTCAGGTGTCTTAGGAGTTTCAGAAATGATGGAACGCTATCTTGTTTTAAAAGATTTATGTCTTTAAAACAAACCAGTGGGATTGGAGCTGAGTGAAACAGACTGACTAGGAAAGTCAGAATGTAAGAAGAGGCAAGCAAACATTTTTGTAGACAGAAAAAAAGAAATACTGACATTATTTTCTTTTACTTGGACGGATGTGCAGTAGCCAAAAATCTGTGTAAAGCTTTTTTTTATGCTGTACTGAGCAGCTGTGCAATCATTTGAGTGGACTGTAATGCACTGTCAGCATGTGTGTTCTGCAAACCTCTAAGAAAACTGTGATTACAATATACTTTTTATTACCATCTATCTTTGCCTGTGATTATTACTTTATTTGCTGTCTCCGAATTTTTAACAACTGTGCCTTCCGTTTGAAATAATTTGGGTCCGCTGACAAGTACGCTGAAGCTGCAGAACTCTTTTATAACTGTAAGTTTACAAATCAGCGGCATGGTTAAGAGAAGATAATTATGATAAGGATTCCAGTTGAAATGCCACAGGGATCTGCAGGGGTAGCTAAGTTAAATATGCTAGCTGGCTGATTACATTTAATTCCCCCCGTCTGCCATGGCAATGAGAACAAATTGGGTTGTTGGGGCTGCTGATAGTACTAATCTCTGCAATGGCAATGGGATATTACAGTAAAACAGGAAGGCACATTGAGATGTCGCGTTATGGCTGTAGGAAGGACTACATCACGCTATAAATGAGATTCTGCTGGGTTCTTTCAACTGAGAAAAAGCTATTAGTGCTTTAGCTCATTTCCCTATCCCTGCTATACGATTTGCTTGATTAAGGTCATTTCAATATGACTTTGTAGTGTATATCTATTACCCTGCCAACTCAACAAATTAACAGTCTCTGTCTTTCTCTCACACACCAACAAATACATCCTTCAAAAGCCACACATACTAAATACAGCTTGAATATAGACGGGATCGTAGTCCTTGCAAGCATGCCCTTGACACCTCTCTCTTGCTTTGACGGTTAATACAGAAATGTGGCTCGGCTCTCCTTGCTCCTCAGTATGGCTCCGGGGCAGTCAACCCCATCTCGTCCAACATGAAAATAAAACATACGCAAGACAGTAAAAGAAGCAGATTCTCTCCAGCCAAGAGCATGTCCTCTAAGTTTTTGTAGCTACCTGGCCTAATTGTAAAGTACTTGCCCTGCTGTTTCAACAGTGAATGATTTGTGGCCTAAAGCAAAGAATCTATCAATGCCAGGTTGAACCTGAGAACCTTGCATTATTACACCTATTGTTACTGAACATAAGCAATACAGCTGTGTTTGCTTGGAGCATGTGTTTAGTGCAGCTTGGACCTAGGCAATTCATAACAATAATGGGGTGGCCCCAAACACACATCTATAAAAATATATGAACAAAAAAAAAAAACACCGTAGGCAGACCTAAATATATTCAGGACAACACTTTTCAGTAGCCCTATTTTATTTTTTCCTATCTAATGTATGCACCGTTATTTCTGTAGGCTTTTTTTTTTTTTGCCAGGTTTAGTACATTCCACAGAAATAACAGGTCCCACGACTGCACCCTTACTGGAGAGTGTTTTCAGCAGGTGAAGCGATCCAAAGTGTTTACATCGTGAAGGGTAAACTGATTCTCATGCCCTGTGTCTGTGTACAATAAGATTTGTTCAGATAAACAGAGAGGGATCTCATTGTAGTTTACTGGCGGATGAACTTCCCGGAGACAAATGCCAACCTCATCATTTATTTTGTCTGCAAGGACATGCATTATATTTTATTTGTCCAGCTTTTATGCAGCTATTGTATAAAACTATTATACAATTCTAAGGGAGCAGCCAGTGTGAGTATGTTTTTAAATAGACAGTAAACTGGTTATCATGTGATCTAAAGTACAGGTAGTCTTTGGGATACTGGATCTGTGGTATTTTAATCCTTGTATGTATTATTAACTAGTAATAACTAGTAGCCCGGCTATAATTACTGTAGATTTACATAGTCACATCTGATACTTGACTCTAGTTGTGGCTATCAAGATAGGCAGCAGTGAGAAATATAGAAAAGCATGCAAAAGTATCTTATCTCCATTCTCTAGCTATAGGGGAACAGCTTATCGAAACTACAGAATTCGGGATATGATTCTCAAATTATAGACTGTACATAGAAGATGGACTACTGTTTTTAGATTACAGTTATATGAGGTATTTCATCCATCACTGTGTTGATTTTTTTTGTTTCTGGAGCCAGATGGGTCCCCAATTGGCCAAGCAGGTGGACTGCTAAGCTATTTTTTTTTTATTCTAGCTAGCTTTATTATCAAGCCGCATCCATAACGTAACCTATGGATGCATCTCACTTGCTAATTAGCACTGAAATATAAAGTAACACCACCAGAGATTGTACTTACTGAAAACAAAAACCTGACAACCACCTGTTAGTACACATAACTGCAACAAAAGCAAATTACTTGCCAGATGATTACAGCAAAAACACTCAACTCAACAACTCAAATGCAATCAAGAGGTGTGACTCAAACTACCTGAAGTGCCATTTGGCAGACAGCTAGACATTATAGCCACCTGTATCAGTATACTTCTGTCATTTAAAGCATCAACACCATTCATCCAGCCTTAATACAATTTAAATGAGATTTATGCAAAACAAAATAGTCAGCTAAAGAAAAAACAAATGTGCTGCTAGGCTGTAAACCTTTTTAATTTCTGCTTCGCGCTGTGAATTTTAACGTGGGAATGATTTGGTTCGGAAGCTAGCTTCCAGTGAGTATTTGAGGAACTGCATTTTTTACGCTTAAACTCTGGCTTCATTTTTTCAGCTACAGAGAGTTCTGTTTGCTGAAAGTGTAAAATTAATAATACTCATGTCCCTGAAAACATGAGTCAATGGGTTTTAGTGAACTGAGATCTTGCAAAAAGCACTGAAGTGTCAATTACCTTTTTCCAAACTAAAGATATAACTGAATAAAAATGATCTCTGGGGAGGATCTCACATTAGATGCACATCGAACAAAAACACAGCCATTTCCATCAGAAACAAATTATCTTTTTAAATCATGCAGGGTCTGGTTTTGACTTCTTTTTTAATTCATTTCCCTTTGTTGCTTAATTTTAAGTTTTCCTTTTTTCTCGTGATCCAAGCTACAGCATAGCTGCAATGTTATGCTCAAAGACTCATGGTTGGTGCAAGGCTCAGATGTATGGATTCAATTTTTGTGAAGAATTACAGATTCCTGGTGATTATTAAACAGATTAAACAGTTTGGAGTAATATTATTGAATAGATTGCCATCACATTTAGGATAACATTCATTCTCTCTTTGTGATAAGCAATAGTGAGTTTTCATAATCATTATTATTATTATTCCCAGACTTTCACTTTTTGCTATAAATTCAAAGAAAGCAGTGGTATCAGACTTTTTCTTCTTTTTTTGGCTAAAAATCCACATCACTGATTGAATTTTGGGTGTGCCGCCCTGCCTGCCATGAGAGAAGACAGACACACAAGCAGAGTGGCAGCATTCGTCGCTCTGCGAGCAGCAGGCATAGAGGAGCTTCACCAGTACAGAGACAACTCTCAGGCAGATGCCACTATAAATAATGCATGAACAATAGAGCCAGCAGAAGAACCTTGGAACAACTAATTATTCAGCCCGACATTTCAGCAACTCACAGCGAAGTTAATAGCTAAAAAAGATGGAATTCAGGCCATCATCGCTGCTGATGTGAGTTAACACACTGATGTTGTAGGAACAGCAAAGCTCCATTATGAGACACATTAATCTACACCTAACACAACAAGTTGCTTTCTCTTGCTCATACTAAAACAAAACTAAAATGCATGTTTGGACTGTTCAGGAGATCTTTATGAAAAAGCAAATGTCTTTCTCTTGCTACCCAGTGATATAGTAAGTGCTCCTCCATAAGAGCAACTACAAAAAAAGCACTCTTTCCACTCAATTAAGAATCACCAACGGTGGTGCTGGAAAGCCTGCAGGACCTTCTTTCTTCTCTCCTCCTACTGTGAGTCGAATCTGAGTAGCCCCAAACACTCGCCGCAAACCTCGGTACCAGTAAGAGACATGCATGGTAATCACAAGAGGACAAAAAGGCATCTCATTCCACCACTTCTGCCATTTTGATCTCATTAGTGTGCAACGAGGGGAAAAAAAACACAGATAGCTGATGTGATAGGCTGATCAGATTCACAGTAGAGGAAATACTGATAACTATTAGCTCATTTAACGTTTATGGTTTGTCCCGGCTTTTTTTCAACCCTCACTCTGCCGTTCACTTTTAACTGGAAATAGGCCTCATTATCATATTTCCAACAATTGCATACTGTTTTCTTCCTCTAATTTTTCATATCCGTAATTACATTGGCTGTTAGCGCAGGAGCATAAATCCTCTGGGAGGCTAATAAATGGCTGAGGTTGATGACAGGAGCAGAAAAACCCACAGCTGGAAGTGTGTCTTTGAGCTAAGTAAAGGAGCTCAGTGTCAGGATGAAACAGCATCATGTTTGCTGTTCATATGAAGAAAAAACAGGGTGAGCCCTGGACTTGCATTTATCAGAACCCTCACTTTGGAGCTGTGCTGATGTAGGATCAGCGGCCGGCTCATTGCCTTCGCAGAATGACTTTAATCTGTGAATGAAGCATTAGTTTGTTTGCTGCAGCACAATTAGTAGTCAAACACTGGTTTTCACAAGCCATTAGAGACTCCAGAGGGATAATGCTAGGCAGCACCACCTTAGCTTAGTTGCAGCCTGTCACAAAATAGATGAAGATAAATATGAAGACTTGGCCCATGGCCAGATCCAGCTGCTAAATGGGCAAATCTGGCTCAGTGGACAGTAATGTGTGAGCACTGACGAGAAGTAAGCATTGTGTCGCAGAACATTTTGAGTGTTTTCGCACCTGTGCTGTTTAGTCTGTGTAAATCAAACTCTGTTGACGTGTAATCGCACTTTGGACGCGAACAAACCGACGCCCCTTGGAGGAGGTTTCAGTCCAGTTTGCAAACGAACGGCAAGAAAGATCATGTGAACAATACTCCTCACTTGCCAAGATATTTTTGTACAGTCCACTGTTTGGCTGGTTATCAAGATTTATTCTGACCCCTCACTCTGAGTTTGCATAGACGAACCCAGGGAGGAGGTACAGGGTGCCCTTATGTAAGTATAACCACCATAAATATTGTTTTGCTTCTCTGTCAGTTAAACTGATGAATGAACAGCTTGTGACTGAATGACAGAGAAGGGGAGAGGTGTTTGAGGTTAAATGTTCTTTAATTATTTATTAATTGTTATTTATTCCAAGGTCTGTGTGCCCATTTAGAGTTTTTGTCTTCATTTGTGTCGACGTCTGATTTTCTTGATGCTGCAGTTGTCGTAGTACCTTCAGTCCTCCTGGTACTCCTGCCAGTTTTTCTCGCTCTCCACCTCTCTCTCTCTCTGCTTGTGTGTGTTGTAAAATATGGCATGGTAGAATAACTGAGAGAATCTCCCACGAAACATCAGGTTGGCATATTTTCTATTTCAATTATTGCATGCTTTTGTGTTTTTGTGTGAGATATAGGCCACACCCATGTGGGAGTGGAGATTTCACTCTAGTCCAGCTGCCAGCTATTTGGAGTTAGTTGATTAGTGATGATTTGATTTGAGGGTAGAGAAAACAGGAAGGAACGGTGTGTGTGTGTGGTAACACCTTACCTTTCAGAGGCGGGATCATCTTGGTCCCCGCCCTCCGGCATGGCACACCTGTGGTAATACACCCACCTGCTCCTCATCTGGTGATCTGTGGGATCTCTTCAAATACTGAGGACATTCCACCAGTCGGTGCTCAAGCATTAAACCAATCATAGTCCGTGTGTACGCACCTCTAAGTATTCTCTCTTCTGTCCAGGAGCCTACACTGTTTTCCTCGAGGAGGATTTGTGCGTGTGAGTTGGAGAGAGAAGTCTGTTTCGCCATCAAGTCTAAAGATGGAGTGGAATCTATCAGACCATCAGCTTGGATACTGTACATAGAGACCCTGGATGTTTTCCCTTTTTTAAAATACAACGTAAATAGTTTTTTCACAGCACTGTAAATAAATTCACCGAACTGCATTCTGAGTCTTTCAGTCTTTATTGTCTATGGGCGACAATAAAGTTATCTTATTTTAAAAAGCTACAAATGTACAAAATCATCAACTGATTCAGACCAGAGTAAACAAAGTAGGGGGGAAAACACTATAAGAGTGGATAAGATCATAGGCTAATTCTTCCTGATCAGCTCTCTGAATCTTCATCACTTTTACGCCGTCATTACTAACAAACTGCCTGTTGCCTGTCATCTCATACTGAAGTATGGTAGTTAACCCAAGAAGCTATGCAACCGCTATTTGATTTACGGTTGAATATGGAATAAAACAAGTACTAGTTTATGCAGTGCAAAAAGTAAAGCTCAGCCACAACCCCAGGAGATCTACTGATCTTATTGCTAACCAGCTGATGGCTCATGTCGTACCCTTTTAGGCATCCTATTCGTAAATCTCATATGTGGCAAGCTATTCAAGTAGCTTTACCTGATCTACGTTTGCTGCCCACCTGCAAACCGCTTGCAACCCTCTACCCATTCTGCTCCATTCGTCCTGCTTCTGACTGCAAAACGTTTGCCACTACTGCTCCAACAGGGAAGACGGCAGGTATAATGTGCTGATTTTTTTTTTTTTTCAGTTTGATTAGTTGATTGATTAATTGTTTGGTTTATTAAGTGTCACAAAGGCACCTTTGAAGTCTAATCAAATGTCAAATGAACAGCTTAAATAAGGAAATATTTTTATCAAACTAATTGTGTGGATTAACGCTTGAGCTTTTACAAACTTGTAACTAACAAACACACTGCCAGGTGTGTCAGACGAGCCATCACTTGAGCTCATTGCATGTCTATATCTAAACACATTGCATTTATAAATAATAAACAGATTTTTAATAATAAAAGAAATCATTTTTGCTGCCCTGAAGCTTTATAAAACACTGTTGTTCTCCCTTTCTACAGGCATTCCTTAATGAATATTGAAAATGTAGATTTAAGCACACTGAGAGGCTTGGGTAAAATTGGAGAAGCACTTGCAGTTATCTAATTATTGCTCTTATCACTGTAGTAAATCAAATGAATTCCTAGCCAACAATAAGCCTAATGATCACTCATATTTTTCTCCATTTTGACGACCTTAATAACCAAAAGAACCGAAGAGCCGTTTACCTAAAAAAAAAAATGTGGCAATTTAGCCTCATTAAAAACAAAGCTGGCAGTAGAGCAGGTGCAAACTTTAAACAGCCCTCTGTGGTTGGCTGAAAGGCTGCACGGCTACTTAATGAGGTCCCTCTCTGCACTGCTCAGAGAGATGTAAGGAATCTGGCCGGGAATGAACAGCGCAGTATTGTTCACGCGAGTGATGGCCTGAGCTCCCACTGAGCGGATTCATCCGAATGCACCAGAATGCAAAGTGAAACTTGTGTTGCGATGAGAAATACGACAAATGCTCAAAGACAATTTTTTTTTTTTTTTTAATCTAAGCTATGGGCTAATTAAGCTGCGCGCTGTCATTTGTAACCTGTTCTCCTGCTTTGTGTGGCTGAATTCTGTGCGAATCCGAGGGCAGGGGAATCTTTGTTGGGAGATTTGATATCTTGACACTAGCAGGATGTCATGATTACAGCTTCGACATTGACGCCTGTCATAAAGGAGCTTGTATAACATCCTGCGTATACCCTCTACATCTGCTGCTCTTATTGTTCTTCCTTTCAACGTTTCCTCATTATATCCCCATGCTGGTCCAATTGAAACACCACCCACCACTTGGTTTATAAAGCCCACATGGTGACCCCCTCCTCCCCACTCTGTTTCATTTTATTTCGATGCTGGAATGAATATTCCTGTTTGCTGTTTTCACACCTCCTGTTTGCCAAGACAGCTAGTAAACAAATACAGCCCCTTCGCATTTCACATGGTACGTCTTAGTGCCCGACAGAGCAGAGAATAGTCTCCTCCGAGTAGAACCAAGCCAACTTGGCTGCTTACAGTATCTCCTCCTGTACTGTGGTTGAATTTACCTTGATTTTTTTTTTCTTTGATGAGGTGCCTCTATAGAAATGTGTGAAAATGGTTGAATGAGCAAGGGCTCAAGCCATCCCTATGCGATTACGCACACCCCCATCTGCTAAGTGCTTAGCTAAGAAATAGCCAGAACTATATAACAAAAAGTCCTTCCATGCACATCCTAAAGATGCTCTACTAGATTGAGGTCTGGTGACTGTGGACGTCATTTGTGTACAGTGAACTCATTGTCATGTTCAAGAAACCAGTTTTAGATGGTTTGAGCTTTGTGACATGGTGTTCCTGATGGAAGCAGCCATCAATAAATGGGTACGCTGTGGTCATAAAAGGGTGGACATGGTCAGCAACAATACTCAGCTAGGCTGTGGCATTTAAAGGAGGGCCCTAAGTGTACCAAGGAAATATCCCGACACCAGATGAACTCATCAAACCAAGCAACATTTTTCCAGTCTTCTTCTATTCACACATTTTGGTGAGCCCATGTGAACTGTAGCCTTCCTCTCAGTTATAGGCGGTCTGGTTATTTTCTTCTAAACTCTCGCCCCAAAAAGAGAGCTGCTGCTCATTGGATGTTTTTTTTTTTTTTTTAGATCATTCTCTGTAAACACCAGAGATTGTTGTGTGGGAAAATCCCAGCAGATCCGCAGTGGTGGAAATACTCAGACCAGCCCGTCAGCCACCAACAGCCATGCCGCATTTAAAGCTGCTTAAATCACCTTTCTTACATGTTCTGATGCTCAGTTTGAACATTTTGGCCATGTCTATTTGCCTAAATTAATTGACTATTGCGTTGTTGGCATGTGTTTGGATTACTAGATAACTTTGTTAACAAGCAGTTGAACAAATATACCTAATAAAGTGACCGGTGAGTGTGTGAGTGAATGTTGATAAAGACTAGCTGCTTAAACAACTGAATGATTGAATCATTCAGGAATTATTTAGGAAGCATTCCACTAATTTTTAATATGTTTTGTTATTAAATTTCTATTTTTTGGTTTGCCCAACATTCTGCTTGATTGTTCCACTAAAGATTTGGCAATAGGGATGTAGTGGGTTGGTTGTTTGTATATTTAAATAATAATGACAATGAACTAAAGAAAAAAAACACATAAAAATAGGATTGAGAATTTTTATCATCGAGTCTTTAATTTATTTACAAGGAAATAGTCACATGAAAGCTTCTCAAATGAAAAAAAGTGTCTCATGTCACTGCAACATTAACATCATTTGCTTTTAAGGTTAAATTAAATGTTCTGCATGTTTGTATTTTGAACTTAAGGAAGGGAGTTTGTGAAACCTGAAGTAAATGCAAACTTTCTTTCTACAGTGGACTTACACTTCAGAGTGAGAAATAATAAAACAGCTGTCACTGCTGTGCTGAAAAAAAATGATTCTACACTGAAAAATTCATCAGGAATACATAAAGAATCTGACCTTTAAGCAGAATCAACAATCACACTGACATCAATGAAATCTTATCATTGTCCTTCCCTAAATGTCATAAACCTTTTCCCCAGTGGGCTTATGCTAGAGACAATAATAGACACTATACACTCCTTGTAGAGTATATTCTATACCACTCGTTTTCAAACCTTTTTCTGGAATACCCTATTCACAGCCAAAAAAAAGGTTCACGCACCATATCCCAAGATTTGCACGAATCATTAACCATAAAAAGGATCCAAGTTAAACTGCAGTGAAATAAAGGTCAGCACAGTAGCATCTGCAAACTCCAAACTGTTTATTTTTCCTTTGTAAATACTCTTCATTCAACCCAGTTTCAATCGATATTTTTCTCCTCGTGGTCCATTCCCCGCTAGTAGGGCCTGCTCTATGGTTTGGAGTGAGCCTTAGCTGTAAGGCATTCACCAATCTTTTACTGCACTAAACTCAAGCTAAACTCAAATGGATTGAAGAAGACTCTCATGTCAAATCTTTTCTGCACACTGTGGCTGGACCTGCTGCTAACTGCCCACAGAGAGGCCCCATATCGCTCTGTTCACCCTATCTGTCACTCAAACGCTGATCCAATCTAACAGGAGAGCCGAACTCCTCCAAACACCCGTGGAGATAATATTTAAATCTGCATGAAAGCACAAATTTGCGATTCAATTACGAATTCTCTCCAGTCGGACACATTCCTGCACGTCACCAGACATGGTCAGAGGTGCTGAAGCTTCTCTCTCTGGCAGACTCTGATAAGACTATCTGTCTGAGGTGATATTTCTCAGCAGTGAGATCAAACAGCTGTCCGGTTGTCAAGGTAGAGGCCTGGATCTAAGCGTTGCTAACCAACTCCTCCTCAGAGATCTCGTGCATCATGATTTATGCCATGTGTTCAGTCTTTTGGCAGTAACTATTGTAACCATGTGGCACACCCAGCGTCATAGCCTCCTGGCCCTTTATAAGCTAACTGTCTCCCCCAGTGCCCGCATATCCCTCTCTTGGCTGCAGATGTTTTAATATCAACCATCCTATTTATATCACTGAGGGAAGATTTAATATTAGAAACACATCAGAGTGTAACACAAGACAATTCACAGCAACAACACAAAGTGCAGCGATTCAAACCATCCACAGCACTGAATCAATCAATCAACAGCTGTAAAACTGTCTTAACCTTTATGGAGACAGGATTTAGTTATTTTTAGCTAGTGATCTGAGTGTTGTGCACATCCTCCCTTCGTTCAACATGTCTGCCCTGATTATATATGCTCTGACCAGTTATTATTGACAGGTACTGAAGTTGAAACCACGTTCCAGTTGCCAAATTGTTCCACATAGTCCAAACCATTGGAACTGTATGCCTCCAAGATCAGTCAATTCCAATAGAAATGCTGCCATGTTTTTCTAACACAACAGCATTGCAAAACAATTGCACTGAACTCATAGAAGTTGAGCTTTTGCATGCATTCGTTCCTTTTTCCTATCATCAGAGCTAATAAACCTAAAAGAGGCCTGTGTTGGCCTGCTTTTTTCCAGGCAACAGACAACTGATCAGGAATCAATAGGAGAATCAATAAAGCATCTGACCTATAAGCAGAATCAATATCGGCATGAGCGTCAGCATTTGTCCTTAATCACCACCAGTCACGGTGGGTGATTCATTTATATTTACAGATTTTTAATTTGGTGATAAAAGAAAGAACTAATATTGTCAAATGGGTAATCAATGCTGGTATGTATCAGTTGTGGGATGGGATAAAGTTAGATAGAATCCAACTTTCTATTTCAGCTTCAAAAAGCAACACACAAGAATAAAAAATATACATTTGTGAAAGCATTATATCCACCATCATCGTCGTCATCATTCCACCCAGTCCTCCAGTTAAAATGAGACCTTCCTCATTACCCACCAACGTTAAAACGACGGTCTCATCCTGAGCTTTCAAATATTTAATGGCACAAAAGACTGAAGAATTTCTCCCACTATAAGGATCTGGATTGGTTCACACCTGTCTGCTTTGTGGTTTACAACAAGATAGCTGTTCCTATCATATCTCTTTTCGCATCAGGCTATTGTTGTCAATGGTGGAAATTAATAAGCAGGAATCTGATTCACAGGAAGCTGCACTACTGTGATTAAGAGCCTGCATTTATCAGGTGCATCATTTGTTGATGTTAAAAGATTTCACTGCAGGATTTTGTGAAAATATAGGCCTATCCCGTCACAAAAAATATACGTGTCAAGATGTACCATTACTGGTCCAAGCAACCACACTGGAGGTGTGATTGTTTGGACCTCACAAAATGTATATGGTTGCTGTAACTTTACACAGTTACCCTGCATTTAGGCCTGTGTTTGTAATTAATATGTTAATCAATAAAATTCCAAAAACAGTTCTCTGAAATTTGTGGAAATCTAAGGCACTATCTTCAAATTCTATTTATTTTAGTCCTTAAAAAGCAGATTTGCTTAGCTGCAATCTGTAAATGGTGTTTTTGCATTAAAAAGTAAAAGATTTTTTTATTTACCAATCATGGAATTCCAGCTTTATTAACAATGTGACTAAATTTAGGCTTTCACAATTTAGATATTTTAAATTTTATCACTTATTTTCCAGCTTTAGGGAATGTTACTCTTGAGCATTGGCCATGCTTGTTTTTTTAATATTTGATATTTTCTATTTATGATTTATTGACAACACAGGAGATGGCTTGCTGTGTGTCTTTTCAGTCTGAAAGCCCAGGAAGACTCCTACCTGTGAGCCCTACATTTACAATATGGCAGATCAATGGGAATTCATGAATAGAGATACGGTTCAGAGTATCACAGTTACCCAGAAGGAGCTTGGAAATAGCTTTTGAGACCATATGTCGTAGATTTCCTTTGGGTTTTTACCGTATTCACTTGCATTCACTTGCAAGAAAAGTGTCAGTTTTAACCGCAGGTATACGGAATAAAATAGTTGGCAATTCTCCTCATTAAAAAGCAATAAATGGTCGAAAAAGAAAAAAATTGAAAAAAAGAAGAGTGAAATGAACCTGAATGGTTTCATGATCGACGCACGCACACGCACACACACGCGCATTTATTCGGACCTGTAGTCTAAGCTTAAATTCTAGCATCCTGTGTAAACACTTTCATTTTTCAAAGTATTTCTCATGCACAAACTGATAAAACTGGGTATACGTGCACTTCGGGTTGACAGTTAACTGTGCGCAAAAATCACCTGAGAAACCAGCCTGCGCTTTCTCCACAGGGAACACCTCTGAAAGCTCAGTATAGGAAGAGCTAAAGACACGACAACGCATGCTTGTGTTAATTACACCAAATACAGCACTCACGTCTCTGAAGCGATTCCAGTGTTTGATCTTACGGCTGTACTGGGAGATGGTTGACAGCCATTGCTCATCTTCCATGAAATTCCCGGCTTTTCCTGCCTCTTTCCCACTTTTAACGTCCACCTGGAGCGAGACGCCCACCAGCAGACACAGGCAAGCAACGATTCTCACAGCCACCATGGTGCTCGGGCAGTGTGGTCTGGGATGTATCCTCTTGCTACTGCTGCTACTGCTGCTCCTGCCGCTGTCCTCCAGCCAGTGAGCCACATACGAGACTGCTGCTGCTGCCTCAACGGACTGAATGGAAATGAGAGAGAGGGAGAGAGAGAGAGGGATGGAGGGAGGGAGGGAGGGAGGGAGGGAGAATGAGAGTTAAAGGGGAGATTAGATCCTGCGCTAATCATTTATTTGTGCTCACTTTGAATCATTATTTCAGCGTCTTTTTGTTGTTGTTTGATTTACTTTTTCAGCCCACACACAAACACGCACTCAGAAATCCTAACAGTCACACTGTAAATGAATCATAGAAGTAGAATAAATGTTTTCTGGAAGAATGCCATTTAGCCTATGCCTACAGCTGGGTTCAGACAGTGAAAAGGAAATGAGAGGAAAATTGCTGCAATTTAGCTGATATCATAAGGAAGAAGTGCCCACAGCATGGTTCCCCAGACTGCCAGTGGTCACTGAAGAGTGCCAAAAGGCCTCATATCAGCTGAGGTTTCATTTATGTTAAAATTAGCACCGGGAGAGGATGCCAATGTCAGAATCACATATTATCTCACTCTAAAATCTGACATCAGATATAAATGGACTCAAAACAATGCTTATTGTATTGTATTTGATGTGTCATTGCATTATTACTATTTCCATTACAGAAAATTTCATGATTCGCCACTTAATTGTTCCCTTTTCCCAAAGCCTGAGGTGATGTTTTCAAGTTTATTAAATGTTGACTTGGGAAGGTGCTAGTAAGCAGTGCCGGGCATCAATGACCTCATTATTTGAACCAATGACTGTAAGAGCATCCTTTATACAGTCATAGATTTGAAACTATGTTTAATGATCACATGCACTCAGATACACGGGCAATGAACATAAACCAGTTTGCAGTTGAGCCTGGGCCTTTGCTAGCTTTACAGTACTCTGGAAATTCAACATTTCTTTAAACTGTATTGAGTAAATGCTCAACTGTTATTGAGTTGTGAACTATTGTTGCCAAAGTGATTTTATGAAATTATCAGTTAGAATTAGCTGTTATAACTGTACTCATACCTTCAGCAACACATGGGAAACACTAGCTTCCTCATTCTTGTGTTGTGCGTTCATAAATTTCCCAGTAGTTTAATCTGTAATTATAAATCAGCCTTTCTGATGTTAAAATGCTGAGACTTTCATTGGTTTGACTGCCTGCACAAAATGATGTTGTAAAGATGGACTGTGGAACGAAACAAGTTTAAATGTGTTGTGTTGCAGCTTTTATTCCCCACTCTTTATGACCTCGAGTTCTGCTGGAGCTGCATCATCTTAAGTCTATCCACGTTATTCCTGCTGCTGCCTAAACTCTGCATGCCCTCTCCTCCTTCGCTCCCTCTGCTGTGTATTCCATCCCCATGAAGATAAACCTAATCCAGCCCTCTGCTCAGATTCATTTATGTTTAAGATTACCAATATTGTCCGTGGCTGAGTAGCCAGGGGGCAGGATCACATTTCTGGGATGCTGCTTAGCAGGCCAAACCAACTCTGACATTGCCATCAAAATAGTTGATGTGGCAGTCGCAGGCTTTCCTGATTGTGCAGAGCTCGCGAACTGCGATGCAAGGGCAACGGGAGAAATGTCCCACAGTGCCAGCCTGCTGCGCACATCAGGAATACAAGGTGGTGGACATGATGTATTAATCAAGAGGTCGTCATTACTCACGTCTGGATGAATGTGCTGCAGATTAATGGTTACACAGCTGATCTGGGTCACCTAGAATTATTTAAAGACTCTATTCTGCTTTGCACCATTAGCTTTTAAAGATTTTTTTAAAAATTTTTTTATTTAAGAGGTTATTTGGAAGCATCTCTTTGGATCCTTGCAAAGGAAGTCTCCTATGGGAATCTTCAATGTGAACGAAAGGAAAAAACCAAATAGAAAACATGCTGATGAGAGCTGTTCATTGCTTCAGATAACAGGCTTTAGGGAGAAGACTTATTTTATTTATTTTAATTGCGGACAGTTCTTAAGAGTGCTGCTTTTCTGTGTACGAGTACCAACACAGGGACCGAGTGTTTTTACTTCTCTGATAATCAAATACTTAGAAACGTGTCTTACTCGGATGTGAAGAAACACCTCAGATTATCATGTTAGTTAACTCAAGGTGTCATGCTCTTACACCCTTATGTGGCCAAGAAGTATTTACTGCTATTGGATGTTTTATAGTAATTTTTGATGAAAAGAGGCATTTTAAAATAAATATACCAATCAAGAAGACAATGTTGTATGTATATAAACCCTTTTATGCTATTTAAAGCCATCAGCGTGCAGCACACATGACTGAATCACATCTATTACAAGCCTTTCACAGAACAGAGCTCACAGTAAAGTAGACTACAATGCTTTTTAATGTGCCTAACATGGCAATATTCACATTCATTTAACCAAAACTTGTATAATCACACATATCAAAAATCACAATGTGAAGCCTCTTGCATCTTAAACATAAAAGCAGCTCCATGCAACTTGTTTAACATCTTCTTCTACATATCAAGAGTCACGCTGTGGAAGAGTGCCTTTAATTGTAAAGGGATTAGCTGATGGCATCGGTTCCTCCTGCTCCTCTCTAGGCAGATAAACCATATCAATCCTTGACTGAGCGTAATCAGTTTACACAAAAGGAGCAGAGGGACGGGAAGCTTCATTTGAATATCAGGCAAGACTCCATGCAGCAAAAAACTTGAAGGGTTCCTTATCTGTTAATATTTCCCATCTACAAATATAAACAACGCGTCTCTTTTCTGTCTCACAAACAGCTCATGAAGCTCAACAGGAGCTTTGCACCTTATCACAGCTGTACATTGGTTATAAGTGATGTAACTGCTCCATAAAGATGACTTCGGGAATTTCTGGTACACAACAATTAATTTCAGAAGGCAGTGGGTGGATGCAACACACATTTGTTTATTTCTGACAAATCAAAACAGAATACACAGCACGAGAAAACAACCCAAATCCCAATTTTCCAACTGAGTTCAACATAGGATTTGGGAAAGATGGTGTAATGTCGTGTCCGTATCCAGCTGTCAGAAAAGAACTTCTTCATCAGCGAGTATTTCTTAACATTTCCCATCCTGCTGTCGTGTTCATCAAAGACCTGCAACACATAATCAGTGATGAATTTTGTACTTTAAAGCACCCCCAGGGCTGCAACTAATGACCATTATGTTCATCTAAAAATTAGTCTGCTGATTTTCTTTCATGACTTATTTATAAATTATCAGATGGTTTTGAAAGAGGTGAAACTTTAGACAGACAGTACTGCACACGAGTCTTGAGACACCTTTTTAAGTCTTTTTATTTTCCTAAGAAAATGGGTAATGGGAGCATGTGTCTAAGCATACATGGAAACACACTATATAAGGCAACAACAGAGTTTGTACAATTTGAACAAGCTTGAAAGACAATATTTGGTATGATTGTTTGATTAAACTCTTTTCTGCATTTATAAATCCATCCACCCGTACAGCCTGACAATGATAGAGCCTACACTGTGTTTTACAGATGACTGTACACACTCAGTGTTGTACTTCCATATATGGTGATGACAATTTAAAGCAAAAATCTGAAATATGGATGTGTCACTTCACAAGACCTGTTGCCACTGGCAACACAATGGCTTCTTGACAGCCACTTTCACTGAGACCATTTCCGATGAGAATTTGGCAAACAGGGTCGGATGCATCTCTCAGGCCCTGTGTCAGGTCTTTGCTGGATCTTTTCCAGTTTCTTAAGGACATGAGTTTTGGATACTGTTCATCTGCTCTAGATTGTTATTTAGACCTGCCACTTATTTTCCGCCCTCCACTTGTCCAGTTTCCTTAAATTGGTTAAGGACTCACTGCACATCACGCCGAGACATGCCAGGTTTTCAGTTAATAGCACTTTGGGAGTCACCTTGTTGGTGCAAAAACTGTCTGCCTGTCAAAGTGTGTTACCTTTGGCATTTTTGTAGATTCAATTAAAGAAATTATGTATTTTTGTTGCCAAGTTGTCTGTTATGTGTGGACAACACAGGTTCATCCCTTGAATAAATTGCTCTTTTATCCTTGAATGATTCATAGGTGACTGTTAAGTTGCTTAAAAAAAGCAGCCAATGTCCAAAGAAAAGCTTTGAAAGACCTTCTGAGATCCTGGAGAACCATTGCTTAAAAAAAATACGAGATAGTTTTCCTTGGAAGCAAAATATAAAGAAATGATGGGTGGTTCAAGACTTTTGCACAGTGATGTACAGGTGACTTTCTAAGTCACTTACTCCATGCCCATATGCAATTATGTAATGCAAATGCACAGAAAATAAAAAATAAAAACGGACCCTAACAGTACAGTAAAGGGCATTAAGGCATGAAATGTTGATAAAGTAACAAAGTACTTGTTTTCTTACAAAGGTCCCCTCGGAGGTTTTTGTTTTTGTGTGTGTGTGAAGTGTGTATTGTCCAGTTGGAGGTACCCAAGGACACAGTGAAGAAAAAAAAAAAAGCAAATAGCCTGTAAACAGGATCATGGACAGGAAATCCCATCAAAAGAAGATATTTTGAGAGAATAAACCGCACGGGGAGACATTTCATAAGTAATCCTTAGTGACTTACAGCTGTAAGTAGAGCTGCTATAAATGTGTATAGATTTAATTCAATAGAATTCAAACTGGGTCACTCAGCTATTAAAAGTGCAAAGTTAGTTGAGAGCAGTCTGACAGCAGTTTGCCTTTTCCTGGCAAGTACTGAAAACTGCTGTTTTGCACTGCAGGCAGCTGCTGCAGAGGTGGAAGAGAGTGTAGCACCTTTTTCAATTAAACGTGCACAATAAACAGAAGATGGCAAATACTCTGAACTGTGACACGCTCGGTCTCAGTACAGGGTTTCATTTTTACTCTGTATTATAAAGCTTACACCGGCTATTATAAATGACAAATCCCCATCAGCTTCACTTTTATATACTAACAGTAAAAAAAACCCATTGAGTGTTAAGTGATGCACTAAGGGACTTCACATTACAGGATAAACAGATGACACAACATTTATAACTCTTGTATAAGCATCCTTCGCGTTTAGTGCTGAAATAAGAGTGTTGACCATCATCTGTGCTTTTGTTATTACGCTATTTTGTTCTGTAAAGCAGCACTAGTGAAACAATAACAGCAATCACCCACATCTGCAGTGCTCTGAGGAACATTTTAGCAATCTTGAGCTCATTTTTGGTTTTATGAAACACCACCTTACAGTTTTGTTTGACTCTTATTGCTTTCAGTGTTGCTTCCTGGCCTAATATGCAGATATATTCATTCAAAAATCATTCATAAAAATAGACCATGAAGCACATCTTAAAAGAAGAAGAAGAAGACCACAAGGAAAGATTACTTCTGTCCCCAGTCAACCCAGTTCTAATACTTGGCTGGACCCCCTTTTGCCTTAAGAACTGCCTTAATTCTTTGTGGCTAGGCTTCAACAAGTTGCTAAAAACATTCCTCAGAGATTTTGGTCCATGTTGACATAATAGCATCACACATTCAAAAGATGCTCTATTAGATAGACATCTGGTAACTGTAGAGGCCATTTGTACACAGAAAAGTCATTGTTATGTTCAAGAAACATTGAGATAATTTTGAGCTTTGTGGAATGGTGTATTATCCTGCTGGAAGTAACATTTAGAAGACAGGATGGACATGGTAAGTAGATAAAAGGCCCAAAGTGTACCAAGAAAATATCTGGCACACAATTACACCACCAACTCCTCCCTGAACCTTTGATACAAGGTAGGATGGATTCGTCCTTTTATGTTGTTTACCCCAAATTTTAACCCTACCATCCAAACGTTGTAGCAGAAATTGAGACTCATCACACCAGTCCACATTTTTTCCAGTCTTCTGGTGAGCCTGTGTAAATTGTAGCCTCCGTTTCCTGTTTTTGAGTGACACCCGGCGTGGTCTTCTGTTGGTGCAGCCCACCTTCTTCAAGGTTTAGGGTGTTGTGTATTCTGAGATATTCATCTTTATAGCTTGGTTGTAACAAGTGTTATTTGAGTTACTGTTGCCTTCCTATCAGCTTGAAGCAGTAAAGTCATTCTCCTCTGACATCAACAAGATATTTTTGAGAGCTGCTGCTTGCTAGATAGTTTGAAAAAAGATAAAGTATCCTTTGTAAACACTAGAGATGGTTGTGTAGAAGAATCCAACCGATCAGCAGTTTCTGAAAAGTAACTTAAAATCACCCTTCTTCCCCATTCTGATGCTCAGTTTGAACTTCAGAAGGTCTTCTCAACCATGTCTGGTGATTGTGTGTGTATACACATCTGTCAAACAACTGGTGGATTTAGTCCATCACCAAATGTTTTATCGTTTAAGTGGTTTAGTACACAAAAATGTCAAAACGTTCACTAGCTACTGCTTCTTAAATGTGAGGATTTAATGACTGTTCTCTTTCATATTACTGTAAATGGAACATATCTAGATTTTGAGAGGCAATTTGGGTCCTTTTATGCAACATGTTCAACAATTTCTGACATTTCATAGCTTAAATTATATATATATATATATATATATTTTTTTTTTTTTTTTTTAAAGTAATAGCATT
>VUQG01021146.1:13406-28005 GCA_015106755.1 Etia nguti | reverse complement strand
GGAGAACAACTGAGATAATCCATCCACAATACGAGGTTAGTCATTAATGTAAGATAAGATAACCTTTATTAGTCCCACACGTGGGAAATTTGTTTTGTTACAGCAGAAAGTGGACAGTGCAAAGTTACATAGCAAAAATAAAAAAAACACTGGAACAACATATACTGCAACAAAACGGGAATAGAGCAGCTGTGAGAGAATTCAACATTAATGAATCAATGGTACGGAAGTGGAGGAAGCAAGAAGAATGAGTTGAGTAAAGTTTGACTTATCTGACTGTTTTGTTTCGCTTAATGCAGCTTATAATCCGGTGCGCCTTATGGTCAGAAAAATACGGTATATTTAAATACTTAATGGGCAAACTAACTTAAAAGCATTGCATTCAGTACTTGACCCTTAAGTCATTTGCAGTCTAACATCTTCAGTCAACAAATTACTTTCAGTTGTTGCTTGTGAGTCTTTCTATTGTCAGTTTCATCTTCATCAGGAAAGCTTCTGGTTTGTCCCTATAGTGTATTTTGGGTCATTATCCATTTCCATTGTGGAGTGCTGTCCAACCAGTTTTTCAGGATTCAGCTGAATCTGAGCAGAGACTATAGCCTTGTTCGCTTTATCAATAAATTGTAGTGATCCAGTTCCACTAGCAGCTATACATGCCTACGCCATAACACTGCCTCCACCGCGATTGACAAATAAAGTGGTATACTTCAGGTCACGAGCTACTACTTTTCTCTTCCCATCATTCTGGTACGAATTGATTTTGGTTTCATGTGTGCAAACTTTTTTTTTTCCTGAGCTGAGTGGGCTCTTTTAGGGCATGTGCCAAAATCTAATCTGGCTTTTTGAGGGTCATCACTGGTTTACACCATCTTGTAAAACCTCTGTATTACCATTCATGATAACAATCTCATGATTTTCCACTTAGTTCTCCTGTCTGACTGTAAAATTGGCCACCTGGCTGCAAAAAATGCTTATCCAATTTTGGAGTAATTATGTTTTGTTTTGGGTTTGTTTGTTTTTTTAAAGGTCTGTAATTCCTAAGCGCTTCTGCTGCAATATATTTATTAAAAGGCATCATGATTTGCAAAACTACATTGTTACCCATACACTTTTTTAGTAAGTGAAATGTGCAGTTCTAAAAAGAAGTCTACAGTCAATAATTACTGACGCAGCATACTTGCTTATTTAAGCAGTAGAGCGTTGTTTAATCTGCATAATGTCTTGAAACTGATTGGTGCACATAGTCACCAATCAGTGAGACTAGCTAAGCGTATGGGCATGCAAAACACATTGACCGTAGATTACATAACTGGGGACTCAGCATAAAATCATTATATTTAATCAGATCCCTGCTCTCGTTTGTCTACATTTTATGATGACTTTATGGATCCTTAGCTAGCTAACATAATTTATATCAAGTAATTATTTAGACAGTCACAGTGGACAGAGGAAATACGGATAAAGGTTCAGCCTGCCCTGAAATAAACTGTTGGTGATCATTGCAGGTTTCCACAAGCTATTTTAACTTTAATGGACCGTGGAATGAGATTTTGTAACTCTGATGGTGGTAACACTTTTATAACATTTTTCTTTCACCGTTTCTCATCTCAGATGTGGCCACAAGGAGGCAGTGTTCTTCCAGTCTCACAGTATGAAGGCTGAGGTAATTGCAACCTTTTCTTTCTCTTGATCTGCACAAGCTGCAATCGACTTAAAGAGTCACAGTAGTGTGAAACATTGTACCCGACTGTTAAATAACTATTTTTCACCCAATAAAGGCTGCATTGCTGCAGTCTGGTTCAGTGTAGTGGTTTACACATTTGGTCCTGGGAAGGGACAAAGGTCCCTGACTTCAAGAAGACCGTGCAAGAATCTGTCAAATCAAACATGTCTAGCAGCTGAAAGTAGCTAAACACAGCAGAAACATACAAACCAGGTGTCAAAGCATGTAATTTGGTGATTTTATACACACATATATATATATATATACATATATATATATAAAATCACCAAATTACATGCTTTGGCCCCTGCTTTTCAACAGGCATCAAATTAATAATCCAGAATATATATTTTGGAGAGGTATTTATAAAGTAATTAAAGATGAGTTGCATTCCTAGCACAGCTCTTTTATGTTTTCACTGACACATTTTTGTGCGTTGCCCCACACAGGATGCTATGCGACTGTACTACGTGTGCACGGCGCCTCACTGTGGACACCGGTGGACAGAGTGAAGACTTCTGATAATGAAGAGGTCTAGCACTTGCTTCTATACTGTTGCTGTTTACAAGTCAGACTCGTGCAGTATCAAATTGGGTCTGTGTCTACAGTGAATGCATTTGGCTTTATGAAATAGTAGCATTGCTGACCCCTCTGTTATCATTGTATGGACACTCATAACTGTCACCATGTTGTGAATATAATGTCATCAGTTTTTTTTTTAGCGCTTGTCATTTTCAAATGTGTATTGTTAGATTAAAACATGTTTTCAAATATCTCTTGAGTCTTAATAATTTTGAAACTCTTTATGCAAGCTTACATGCCCAGGATTGTGCATGCTTAGGGCCCCGTATCTTAATTTAATCAATAAGAGCAAAGAAAATTCAGATTCTCACATTTGGCCATCCATCTCTGAGCACGGTGTGGTACTCTGAGTGACACCCTGGCTACATTTTGAGAGCATTTTGTATAATAATAGTTATTTTGTTACATAATTAAGGTTATATCAAGACTAAGTAACACATAAATGTAAAACCAGGATACAACTGTAAATAAAAAAGCGTTATTAGAGGACCAACTGACTTCCAAGTAGCTATTGAGAAGTCGGTACAGATGTTCACTTCCTGTTTCCATCCTGGACTGTTAATGATTAGTGGGGGTTAAAACCATGAAACACAAGACCGGTTGTGTGTTTTCCTTTGAGTCACATTCTCTTTGTGACACAGCTGAAAATTTAGACCACAAATCACATGTAACCAGTGCACATCCCCAGTATTCACAAAATGTTATCTTGAGACTGTAGCTGACTCATTTGCTTAATGCTGAAGATGTTCCCAGCAGAGATGAGCCAAATAAATGTACAGTCGGCAACTTTAATAAGAATTTGATCATGTAATCTACTGTCACGTTATTCGGTTACAAACTCCATGTGGTTTTACTCATTATGTTATATATAATATATATATCAAGTGTGCTTATCTTTGGAGTGATGAAAACCTATGATTTCTGTCCGTTGTTGTTTTTTAAAAGTAATTAAAGATGAACGCTGTACAATCATTCCACCCTGGAAAAAGAACAGTTCAAAGAAGTCATTCAAATCCCCAAAATTCCATGGTAATTTTTGGGATTTTGGGGGTAATTTGCAGTCTGAAGTTTAATGAATCAATGCAAACTTCAGACCCGAGCTGTAGCTACAGGTCTGCTTTCAGTTCAAGTGGGAAATATGCATCTAATACATTACATTAACAAGTAAACATGTGAGTATTTTTAATGAGTCACATTAGAGGACAAAGTCAATTTCTTAAAGCACCAGTGACATGTCATGGACTTTCTCAGTTTTCAGACTACTCCTAAATTTGAAGATCATGACACGGCTTGTCTTTTTTCCCTCCGTGCTACTGATTTTGTAATGTTAGATGCATTTCTAAGTAGTTATGCCTGATGCGTGTGAAAAATGAGAGGTTTTGTGTAGCTGTGCAACTTTCAGGAAATATTGTGTTGCACTTCCTTCTTTATTAATCATGTATATTCCAGACATCTTGTTGGGCAACTGTAAATTATTGTTTGTCTGGTAAGACCAGTTGGAACATGACTCGTGCTCATTAAGTACATAATAGGTGTACTTCCCAAAACCACACCCCTTGAAACAGGCTCTTTGATAAAGGAGCTGCACAGCTTGCCACCAGTCAGTCTTCTTTGTGGGACGCCATGGACCGACAAGGTATGGAAACAGACAGCTTTGCACTAAGGATAGTTGCTAATTAGATTTTCTTTTTTGAATGCTGAATATCATTTTGATCATTTTCAATCTGCTTTTCAGTGAGCATTGTTTCAAGGCAAGAGTGGGGAGCAGCCGCTCCCAAACAAACCAAGGCTCTGAAAGGACCTGCCCGAAGAGTTGTTATACACCACACTGCCTACCCAAGCTGCAAAGGCCTGGCTGAGTGCAAAACCAGCCTTGTCAGCATTCAGAGATACCATATGAAAGACAGAAACTTTGATGATATTGGATACAAGTGAGTTCCACTGTTAGTGCACAAGAACTGTGTGTAAATGTTTGGTTTTGTTATCAAAGCTTACCTTTACTTCTTCAATGTTGCAGTTTTCTTGTTGCTGGAGATGGGACTGTGTTCGAGGGTCGTGGCTGGGGTGTGATGGGCGCACATGCCAAGGACCACAACAGCGACTCACTGGGAATTGCCTTCATGGGGAATTTCAACAGTAAGCACTCCTTATTTTGTGTGTATCATATGCAAGAGCATGTTCTTCAGGGTGTAGATATAAAATGTGGCCTGTGGCCTGTGTGTGCAATACAAACATTAATCTTTATTAAGTAACCGCACCTTGTATAATAGGAAAAGATCATAAAAGCAGGGTAGTTTTAAGACAACAACTACGCACACACACACATTGGATACTACATATTATTCTCCATATAATGATAAAGCTACTTCTTCTTTTCATTGCAGATGAGACGCCGAGTGAAAAAGCAATCGTTGCGGTGAAACAGCTTCTGCAGTCTGGAGTTTCCGCAGGATTTTTACAGCCCGGGTTTAACCTGTATGGACACAGAGATCTGGGAAACACACAGTGTCCAGGAGACAAGCTTTATGCCACACTGCCACGACTGAGGAGCACGTCATGAAGCTCGCAGACGATTTGTCAACGTTTGGAGGGGAGATTGCACCCCTTCCTTAGATTGCACACAGACCATCACCTGCTTTCTTGTAATCTATCAAGTAAGCAAGGTGTTAGGAGGAAGAAGCTTTCTAGATCTGACACTAATGCTCAGGTTTCTTTTTTCCTCATCAGATTATTTGCATATTATTTGCATATTATTATATTTATTATTATCTATTAGCAGAAAGAGCCTGTTTTCACAGCCTGTCAGAGCTTTCTTTTACAGCAGAGGGAGCCGTTGCATCGGATGAGAAGCTCGCAGGCCTTATCTGTTTAGAAGTGCAATTGGAAACCACAATACACGAATATACAGTTGAATGTTGTGTGAAAGTTTACACTTTTATTTGAATATGTTGATTTAATATATAATCTTTTTTGTTATTTGTTTAATTCAAGCAAATGGGTTTTTTTTTTAAACTGTTACCATGTTGTGGTTAAGGCTTTTAGAGAGGTGAAAAAAATATCACCAGTGATATTTAAGATCTTGGTAGCATTATCAAGTGTGCATGTCACTGTGTTTCTAATCATGATAGCGCGAAATGTTTTGAATGAATTGTCATCGAACTTTGGCGGGGTGTAGAGGAGGGTCATGTTAACAGTGCATTAAAATTTGGCTTACATCCACCGAAGTCTTCAAGGTCGACTCAATGATTAATTGGTTAAGAATTGACAAAAAGGCTTATAATTTAGAAATTATGATTCTTATAACTGTGGTGTGTTGTCAACATATAGAAAGTACTGTAAAGATTTAAAATATCATGTCACATTTGTCACATCTTCTTTGAGATCAACAGACTAATCTGAAGATCAAAGTAAAAAAATTCAATATAGAGCTATTTAAAACTGTATTTCTTACAGCCATTGTTAGTGCTGACAACATATAGGTATATAGGGAATAATATATGAGGATTCTACGTTACTCTGGACCTCTGACCTCTTCCTCAAGGTCAAATAAGGTCAAATTTTGTATACAAAATGTCTTGTATCTTTAAAATTGTGCTTAAAATTCTGCTGCCTTTGTTTGTATTGGCAACATTCAGGAACCGATTCGGGTGTATGGGGATTCTAAATATCACATTATAGTTTTTACTCAAATATCGTGTCACATTTGACCTCTGACTTTTACATTTCACATCCGCCTTTCTTTCAAGCTGACCTCAAAAATGTGTTTTATATTTAAAGAGAGTATCAAAACAAAGAGAATGAGCTTCCTAGTTAGAAATATACTGTAGTATCCTGTTATATAATAAGTTAATTATGTCCAGTTATTTACAAATCAGTACCTATTATTCATTATCTACTGCTCCAAAATGTTTGTATAATCAAAGTAAACATCTGTCATGTTTCTCTTGCCTAATTTTTTCTTAAAGGACGTTTAAAAAGAACAAAGACAAAAAAAAGAATATATACAAAACAATATTGTTCCCTTAAAGTTAAAAAAAAAACACACAAACTGAGCCGCCTTGGCAGAGGTTTGCAGTCTCAGAGTGCTTCTTTTTATTACTCGATTCATTGTTTGTTTGATTTTTTTACTTATGGAAGGAATTTTCTCTTTTTCTCTATCACAAACACAACACAGGAGGGTTAGGGATTGTTTTTAAAAAAATTTTTAGCATGTAGCCAGAAGAGTTAACAATAATGATATTATCGCAATATCTGTAAGAAATTCCAAGAAGTACCAATGCTACCAGTCTAAGCTATCTTTAAGTTTGTTTATTGAGTGTTTTGTTTCATTTTTGGCAAATGGATTAAAGTTAAAATACCACTTGCAGAAGCCGGTGAGGCCGTCTGTAGGCATAACTGTGCAAAAAGAAGAACTACACCTCAAGGTAATGTAAACTAAAGGTGAACAAGACCAAACATCTGCCACTCAAGTGAAATAGTCACTTGCAAGGGGCAGGAAAAAGACAGTTTGTGTGCAAGACCACAGGCTCACAAAATTAGAATATGTGTATTATTAAAATAATATAGTGTTTCAGCACAGTTAGCTATGCTGGCATATTGCAGCAACACTTCTTAAAGAGCAGAATAATTATTAAGTATATTATTGAACAACAAACAATCTTTACAAGTTCTGTTTTCTCATGCAAATGTCCTTCGAATATCACTGCAAAAAAACATGGTAAACAACACAAGATATGGAATCAAGGGCATTGTAACAACAATGCATGCTTTCTGCCGTGCCAGGAACATTCCCAACAAGTGCTCACTTGTCCAGCACATAGAGGAGGGCCCTATCAAACAGGCTAAATGACAAAGGTATTAGACTGTATGACTAATCCCCGTCTTAATGACTAATAGTAGACTTTATTGTTGTGAATGATCAGTGTAACTGAACAAGATGCTAGGGCACAGCTACAGTGAAAGTTTAACTGTTTACAGTAAAGGGAAGTGCTGTGTAAGTTCTAATAGATTCATCAAATAAAATTTCTTTCTTCTGTGAGGAGAATTTGAAACAATATTCCAACCAAGAAGCATGTGAATTATTCTTTTGTTATTATTACCTTGTCATTGTCGGAACAAATATTAGATATCACTGCACTGGCTATATATTAATCTTTTTTAAATGTCTGTCTAGCAATAAACTTAATAAACTAAGTCAAAGTAAAGCAAAGACATTGAGTTTGTGTGTCACTGCTTTCAAGTGGCGAAAAAACATAATTATTAAATCATAAAACATGATACGATTTTACAATCTCTGTGTGTGTGTGATGACCTTTTGTTCACTCCTGCTGCTGTTTGTAGAATAGAAAATAACACAAGGCTATAACTCATCACCCCTTAGGCCCTGCTTCACTTTCTTGTGGTTGCAGGAGTGCCCACATCACTCAGGAACCTCACATGAACTTATCGTTTGTGCCAGTGTGATATGGAGAGGTGAAGGCCTTTCAGACAACAAAACAAGCAGCTTTGTTCACCTCACGGAAAAACTCATATCTCTGTCTTACATTCATTTACACCAGATCTATTTTATCTCCTTTCTTCTGGAAAGGCATCATAGCAGAAACAGTTATTGGCAGTATTTATTGACAGTCACTTATTTAGAGTGATGAAAAGCAATCTGACTTCTGCTTGGAGAGCAGAGCATAATGTAACATATAATGATGTGGTTTTCTTTAAATGATGTATTCCTCCTTAAGTAGCCAAAGTAACATGCAAATAGGGCACATGGACTTGATGTATTATGCCAAAGTAAGCAGGCTCAGCTTAATTTTAACTTAAATACATTTAAACCAGGATGGTGTAGGTGCCTTAAAAAGAAGTGAACTCTGAAAATGAGTTTATGAACAGCCTAATGAATTTATATCATTAGGAGTGCTTGTACACACTATTAACATTACATGTTTTGTCATTTCTATACCCCACAGGCTTCATTGTTACAGGACACTGCTTTAATTAGGTGCTATTTCAACAACAGCCTAGGCCATTAACAGGGCTGGAACTCATTCATGGCCACCGGAGTCTCAGTCATGGTGGCCTGTTGCTAGCTGAACTTTAACACTGTTCTCAGCCACATGAACACTCCAAAGCATGTCCAAAAAAAATCAAAGCCTGAACGAGTCATGCCTGAAATGACCACTGCACTACTAAAATAATCATTTCAGGTGAAACCTTAACGGTTCAACAAATTTCTTTGCTTTCTTCATCAGCAGACAATTGTCCAAACTAAGAAAAATCAAGGTTATCGTTAAGTAGCAAGTAACCTAGGCACAGAGAAAACTCACTGTGAGTAATTATTAGATTTAAGAGAAGCATAGATTAAGTTAAATACACTGTTTAATTTGAAGTAAGGAGGCAGTTTTCAGTTACAGAGTCATTTTCTAAGCCCAGATAAGAATCTCTTGCTACTGTCTGTTTAATTTTACCACATTTTGGCCCAGAAATAATGACATTTTTTGCATCATAAATGCATGCTGCTCAGAGCTGGTTTAAATTACGAAATAACTTGTACGTGTAATAATCTTGCCCTTCATTTTGCGTTTTAGCCTGTTCGTCTTTGGCCCGTTATATACAGGATCATTCAGGCTCTACAGCTTCTTCATTCTCTTGATCGGCATTTTGCCAAATTGGCTCCTATGATGTCGATTAAGGTGTGCAAAGAGAGAAAGCAGAGAAGAAGAAAAACGAGATAGAAAGATGAGGCCAGCCCAGGGGGTGAGGCGCGTGTGAGAGTGTTGAATTTCATGAGTCACGGAAGTGTTATAATTGCACCCCAGAGTTCACTGATCAGTCACACAGATTGACAGCACATCCATGTCATCCCGGGTTCAAGCCAGCCTTGGCACAGTGTGTTTGGTATCATGGCACATCCTTTCATTCTCAGATTATTATAGATTTTACTTTGGAGGGTTTTGATTGGTGCTTATGAAAAAAAAAAAAAAACATCACACGAGTCATATTTTGGTGTGTTGCCTTATTTTATGGATAAAAGGCGTTTAAATCTTTACTGGAATAAATGAATGATCTGCTTACTAGAATGGACCCACTTGACTCAAAGTACGGACACATGCGCACAACGCGTCCCAGGATGATTCTCTTTTATGTGCAGTTCCAAAGTAAACACCAAGTCGAGTCGTTTTTTAGGTAACGAGTCCTGAGCTGCTGTGATCATGCGCATTTGTTGTCACGCTGTCTGGCCCGTGCGTCTTTGGCTCTTCACCACTTTGAGTCGACGCATCTTTGCTCTGTGGGTTCAGCGGTGCGCTCTCCTGCGATCTCGGGACAGCTTTGAGAATTTCGAGAGTGTTTTTTAACCTTTGGGATGGAGATTGAGGATGTGAAAACTTCGAGCCGCTTATTCCACAAGTCTTCATTCAGCATCAGCAGCCTGTTGTGGAGACGAGAAGGAGTGATGGGTGACCAGGAGTCTCCTTCTCAGTCCCAGAAAGTGCGCTCTAGCCCGCTTGCAAAAACCAGCCAGGATAAAAACTTTGAAAAGTCAAAAGAATGCGCCAAAGTAGACACCAAACCGGGGACTGTAACTGGGAAACGAGAAGGAAATAAGGAAGAATCGAGGAAAACCGGTGGGGCAGAAGAAAGCGTCAAACCCGAGAAACCTCCTTTTAGTTACAACGCGCTCATCATGATGGCGATCCGCCAAAGCCCCGAACGACGGCTCACGCTCAACGGCATCTACGAGTTCATCATGGACAACTTTCCGTACTACCGACAAAACAGGCAGGGGTGGCAAAATTCAATCAGGCACAACCTGAGCCTGAACAAGTGTTTCGTGAAAGTGCCGCGCCACTACGACGATCCCGGCAAAGGCAACTACTGGATGCTGGACCCCTGCAGCGAGGACGTCTTCATAGGTGGCACATCGGGAAAACTGCGGCGCAGAGCCGCAGCTGGCTCCAGGGCCAAGCTCGGGCTGAAAAGAGGAGGCGGCCGTGTGATGCCCTCCGGCACTGCAGCCAGCGTCACTCTGGCCGCAGCCAGTTCGTTTTACTGGCCGGTTCCGCCGTTTCTACCTCTCCAAGCGCCAGTGCGCAACCACCTTGGCGCGGGGACTTATCTGAGCGCTCATCCTCGCTTCTCCAACCACGCCACGTCGGTGGTCTCACAGCGGGCCCGACTGAGCGCAAACGCTGCGGATGCTGACCGGTTTGTGCAGACGCACCAGGAGATGTCTTACATCGGACTCAGTTGCGCGCAATCCCGTCGCCACCAGATCGGCGCCGCTTGCACCGCCTTCTCCACCTCCATCCCCGCGTGCACGCTGCCGCTGACAGACCCGTGCTCTTTTAACATGATCTCCGGACAAGCCAGCTACTTTTACTCTCACCATATACCGTGCGCCGCCACGTTTACCCAAGAGGAGTGCGCCACCTCCAAGACACCAGCAGCGACGTTTTTACCCAAGAACGGTCACTCAGACCTCGGAGGATGCTGCGGTGACTTTTCAAATTACTGCCCTCAAGTCAGCCCGAGCCCGTTGTCTTGGAATATAGAGAAATAGATAAACAGTCCCGACAGCCAGTATTTGACATTTGAAACATTGCTGTAGATAGTTTGCTAATTGTTGGAAACATATGGCAAAGCCAAAGCTTAACCATGGATTCAACTTTCTTCAAGAATCCCGATGAATGATAAAAATCCTGCAATATTTACCCAAATGTCTGCGTCACAGTGGATTCCTCGAAATAAAAAAGCGTTAATAGACTTGGATTATTTCTCAGAGTTGCAAAGTTTAAATGACCAAAAAATAAGTGACGCGTGAACTATAAGTCTTAAAATACTTCCTCTAACAAACACATTTCCGAAAATATGCAAAAAAAACCCTAAAAAAACTAAAAATGTGTATTTGCGTATAATGTAAATCCTAGGTTATGCGCAGATACGCGCAGATCCTTTTTGTCCACCGAGTTTGCATCTGCTTCTGAAATTGTAATAGAAAACAATATTTTCCTTTGTTAACTTTCCTCATCAATTATTTCCCACATGTGTGTTTATTGGTATCAAAAAGTGAAGGGTTTTTGGGCGCATGTCACCAGTTTTGGTTTGAAGGGAGGGGAGAAGGGAAAAAAACACGATTTTAAACATGAAATAAAATCGAAGAAATATAAAACTCTTGATGAAGGGATTTGCTTTCGCCAGCATGGTATCCAACACATTAAAATATTACTTTGGAAAGGTTCCAGCTTAATTTTAAACGAACGGGTGGAACCGTTTTTTGTTTTTGATTTTTTGTTTTTGTTTTTTAGTCCAGGGACTTTTAAAATTATGAGTTTTCAGTTTGGTTGAAAATGCGATGTGAAAATGATACTTAAACTGCTCATTTGCTGCACTTATTGTCTTCGATTTCGTTAATGTTGCAACCATATATATATTACATTCCCATTTTAATGACCTTACATGTAATTAAACGATAAATAATGCATTTTTAATTGTGTTTTCTTTTTACCTCATTAAAAGCTACTGTTGTTGATTGTTCTTATTTGGCTGTGTTATTAAATGTTTCACTCTGGAGATTTGAGCCCGCACAATAAGAACTATATATAGACTGGATTGAATGTTTTAAGGAAAAGTTGTGAGGCAGAGAGGCCTCTGTGTGGGTATGCTCTGAGCCATTCTTTTTTGTTCATGAACAGTTCCACTAAAAAGGTTTCTCGAGGAGATATCTTGTGGAAAAGGTTGTGATGTGACCTCAACAGGTAGACATGGCATTTCTTATTGATCTTATTGATCTGTGTTGTGTTTCAACCTGCGCTGACATCACTGCCCCCTGGAGATATAAATTAATAGATGTATGTGGATGCAGATTAGAGCAGCTGTCTCTTTTAAACAAAGGGTTCTTTATCAAAAACATAAATAGAAAGAGAAAAAAAACAGCAACCTCAGCCCGCCACCTTTCCAAACCCAGTCACATCCACAGTCACCTGTGGTTAAAGCAGACCGGGCTGGATCAGGTAACTTCACTGTTGCCAAACTCACCGTCTAGATAGATACAAAAGATAATATTTGCACTTTGGCATGAAGGATTGTGGTGTGCAGAGCAGCCAGGGACGGTGGGGGGGGCTTAGCTGTGAAGCAACAAGCTTTTGGTGCAAAGTAGAGTTTTGTATCCTGAAGCAGGAGTAAGAAGATACTGTTTGCTGTTAGTGTAATAAATAACATGTTCAGTTTGACAGCTCTACTAATAACCATAGAGCTATAATTCATCCTGCTACAATAAGGTTTTGCTGGTTTTTTGTGTGCAGGAAGCTGCAGAAATGTAGAAATCAGGATGGCTTTTTCAAAACCAACCAAAAGTTTTTTTTTAAAAAGTTCTTTAGTTATCATCAGTTTTTAGATACATTTTTTTTTAAATGTACAACAAAATGTAAAGTGGAAATAACACCTCTGTTTGTTCTGTTTGATTTAGGTGAGGAGCAAAGGGTCTTTGAAGACCCTCACGTATCTGCATTTGTTCTTCCCTTAAAATTAGGTTGGAGTTCCGTTGCTGAGCATGAAGCAGTCCATGCCAGACCTTCGACTTCTCCCTCCAAATCATTTCTGTTTGGAGAAACACAGCAGCTCTTTAAGCCACTGAACATTCTGCATCAGTATGTCTCAAAGTGCACCTGTTTGACGATCAGCATCAGCATCATCGTTTGCCAGCTTGTTTCTCCCACGCTGCAAAAGCAGGCTCTGTTTAAGCTCCAACATTATCTGTCAAAAAGAAAACTTGTTACCACAAGTTACCACAAATTCTTCTTCTTATTATTATTATAAATCAAACAGATTTAACAGATTTTTGTTGTGCACTGAAAAAGAGCTTAAAAAACACTTATGGGAAAGGGTGGCTATCCTTGTTCAGTGTAAGGTGTTGTATAGGTTCAGTTTCACTAACATTAGACTCTGGAAATCCTTTTCAAATGTAGAGTCAATCTGTCATACCCACACCTCTTTGGCACACGCTTTCTGGAGGTGTCCTAACGTGTTCACGTGTTTGAACGCAATCTTCAAAGTGCTGTCAGATATTTTTTCAAACTGGTAATTCAGTCTGACTCTTTCACCATATTTGGCATTTTGGGTAAGAATAATAACCTTCCTGGAAATGAAGTCAAAATAACAAAAGTTACCCTCTTGTGCTGCTTGAGGGAGGTGGTGCAAACTTGAGATATTAAGATTTACAGTATGTGCAGAATGTTTTGATAAATCTGAGGGAATTGTAAATCCTTTATAGATTACATAATGTCAAGCTTTAACCAGATCTTTCATCTCTGATTTCCAAAGTAGATTAAATCAGAGCTGTTCACTTTCTTGTAGGCGTATCTATCTGTTTTCTTAGAAATGCATCACAGTTAAATGAACCTTACAGTTACTTTGTGCATCTACGTGTCTGTTATAATGTATGTTTTGATTTATTTTTTGTTCTCACTGTTCTGTCTGTTTTGAAAGCCAATAAAATTTAGGTTAACAAAAAGGAAACTTTACTTTTTCTACTCAGCTGTTTCACATATTTTCTTCTTGTCTTTTTGGTTAGTTACTGAGTATTTCCCTGCTCCCTTAACTGACCAAAGTCTTTCTCCCACAGTTCTATTTCATGTATATGGGCTCATTTTACACCACAGTTTAGGATGCAAGACTTTTGGCTGAGCTAGGTGTGCTCCATAAAGATGTAGCCCAGCAGCGCTGGTAATCGATCCCAGTCAATCACACTCCCCTCCCTCAGCAGCACACAGGCTGCCATTATTTGCAGCAAGTGCTTTCGACAGGTAGATCTGCCACCACTGAAACAAGGTGGGTGGGTTGGACACCTATAGGCGTCTGTCTGTCTCTTGCCAGAAAGCCAATCTCCCTCTCTCAGACATAGACGTGTTCTTTTTTACTCATTCTTGTTGTACCTAAGAGCAAAACAATGACTTAACTGTTTGAGTCTGCATATCAGTTTGACTGCTCTCTGATTTATTTCCTTTATCCTACAACATCTTCTTAAGAAGTCTGAGTTATATTGAGTCCCATGGCGTCATTATTATTATTATTATTATTATTATTATTATTATTATTGTTATTATCAGTTTCAGTATTCTTTGCAGAAAAAAACATAACATTACCACAGTGTAAAATTGCTGTATTCCCTATAATAAGTAGTTTAAATTCAAACTGAAAGACAATTTGAGCATGCTTACATAAGAATTTAGCCTGCATGTAATATGCTAACAGCGATGTCAATTTATATATATATATATATATATATATATATATATATATATA
>VUQG01021146.1:0-13386 GCA_015106755.1 Etia nguti | reverse complement strand
GAATAAAAAAAAAATATAAAAATATATATATTATATTTAAAAAAATATATATATATATATATATATATATATATATATATATATATATATATATATATATATATATATATATATATATATATATATAGCGTATTTTACTACACGTAATCTCATGGGCTAACCATAAAAGTTAAAACCATTGAAAGCTTTATGAACTAATAGAAGGATTTTATAGTTAATTCTGTACTCAACTGGGAGCCAATGAAGTGACTTCGGCACTGGGATAATATGTTCAAATCTTCGTGTACGTGTGAGGACTCTTATCAAACAATATGATTACCAAAACTGATTGTCCAAAAAAAAAAAAAAAAAATGCCAGGGTTCCTGATGTGCTCAGCGTGTTTCAGAAAATTGGATGATAAATATGATGAAATGTTCTGTCTCTGATTTTCTGGACTAACAACAAATATTTCTGTCTTACCTCTTGACATTCAGCAATTAATGTCGTCAGTGTACCTCATTTGTTTGTGAGCACGATAGATCATCAGAGGAGAATAATAAAATCATATCTAGTCAGCTTTTAGAAGCAGTCTATTGAATAAAATGTAAAATATAATGCAATTAATGGGGGAAACGGTGGATTTCAGATGGACTTTTTTGTACCGTTCTGTGAGCCTGTAGTAACCCGGTAGTTGTAGCGGCGCTTTTGAAGCGCCTTCTACTGGACCCGGAAGGAGTTTGATCCACGCGAGCCAAACGGAGTCGTTGCAGAGCGAGCTGAAAACGACCGAATTGTTGCAGAGTGAGCTGAAAACGACCTAAAGAAACCATGTAAGTGTCTGTGATGACTAGCTACTGTTGTGATAGATTGGTTATTCTTTCAGACACTGAAATCCGCTAACAGCGAGCATTTAAAAGGCTAACATTGTTAGCCTTTCTGCTACCCGGGCCGGTTAGCTTGATGTGCTCGATTCTTTGTAGACGCTGTCGGAGCTCTGCCTTTTCATAACTAGCTGTGTTGTAGTTACATCAAAAGTAGTTCGTACATGTGGTCTTCCTTGTTGTAAAGTTTAAAAATACTGATTCCGAAATCAGACTATAGCGTAAATGCTAGTTTGCTAAATGCTAACAAGAAACAAAGTGTGTGAGCGTGCGTTTTCATGCTAGTAACTAATTGCGACCTGTAGCAGTCTAGTGACGTAAAAATTATTTTAAAAAATAGTTTAAAGCATAAAAATCCCCAAACATGTCCCAAAATATGACTTACTGAAGCTTTTAAAAGGCTCGGGTTGTGCTTCAGTGTGTGTTGTCTGATAAATGCGTCTCTGTGCTTAATACCTATTTTTTACAGGTGTAGTGAGGCAGTTTACTTTGTGTACTGTGTAAGTTTTCCACTTAACTTTGTTCAGTAAGTAGTCACACAACAAATAATAAATGAATTCTAGCAAAATTTCGTAATAAAAAAAAAAATCAACATCTAAATGTATAATCAGGCTATCTGTACCTGAGCTGTGGTAACGCACAAATTTCTCTGCCGTGTGATCAATAAAGTCTTGTCTTATCTTAATGATAGAAAAACTTTCAATAGTACTGCTTTACTACATCAAATATGCCATTGTCATTGTCACGCTCATTTATTAGGATACTGTGATGTTGTTCGGTTTCATTTGCAGGAGCCTCTTAACAAAGCCAAAGTCAGAGATGACCCCTGAAGAGCTTCAGAAGCGAGAGGAGGAGGAGTTCAACACCGGCCCCCTCTCAGTCCTCACCCAGTCAGTGAAGAACAACACGCAGGTCCTCATAAACTGTCGCAACAATAAGAAGCTGCTCGGAAGAGTCAAGGCTTTTGACAGGTACTGAATCAGACACTTATTTAGTAATTAACACTCTTGAGGGTATAATGTGAGATTTAGTTGTTCATATCAGTGTGCTTTGTATCGTATTTCTTTTGTCTGTTTTGTTACATTTAAGCCTTTATTTCATTATTATTGCTACCCACTGGTGATAGTATGTTATCGCATCACTTTGGTCCCCTTTAAGTATTCACGCGTTTCTCCATTGAAGTCACATTTAGCACCTTTAATTTATTATTAAATATTGTCCTCTTTCAAAGGTAAGAGTAACCAAACACATTTAGTTTTTTTATTCTTGTATAATGTAGCCTGGAAAATTATCCTCAGGCACATTTGATCACTTTAATTAGCTGGTTTACGCACCTAATGAGTGAAAGGTCCGCCAGCTCAATCCTGGAGGAAACGCCAACTCCTATTGGCGTCGCGTCAGAAAGATCTGTTATAGAAATCGAAACATACAGAACTACCCACTGGGATAACCCATTGTGAATGAGGTAGCAGCTGAAAGTAGTTTTTGTTTTGTTTTTTCCATTTTAGGTATAATATTTATTTATCATTTCTTCTGACGATAACTGCAAAAGATTTTTTTTTTTTAAAATCACTGAACATGTAAATGCATATGTATGAGTACCCGAGTAAAATAACAGGTGTTTTTTTTATGTATGTATTTATTTTCCCCAAATTGCTAACATTACATCGTCACCGGCATTTCAGACATTGCAACATGGTCTTGGAGAACGTGAAGGAGATGTGGACTGAAGTTCCGAAGAGCGGGAAGGGAAAGAAGAAGTCGAAGCCCGTAAATAAGGACCGCTACATTTCTAAAATGTTCCTCAGGGGGGATTCTGTCATCGTGGTGCTGAGAAATCCTCTGATCACAGGAAAATGAACTCTCTGAACCGCTCACCTAGTCTTCTTTTTTTTTTTTCTTTTCTTACACTTCCTCAAGGCAATTGATTGTAGTTGCAGTAACCTTATTTGTTTTGATTTTGGTGTTGGATCACTGAATTCACTATTAAGACAGAAAAAGTGTCATCGAAAAGATGTTTCTCCTATTTTGACGATCATTTAAAATGTTAGGCATAGAAGTGACCAATTTTTTTTGCTTTGTCTACAGAGCTTTTCTGTCTTTTGCATTTTCATAATAAAAGTGATGAAGAGATGAAAAGATTTTGCAGATATTTTTCTAGCTTTTAGACTGTATGTAGTTTACATTACACAAATGTAGACTAGTCTTTATATTATTAATTTCTCTGACCAAAAATGGTGTTATGTTTTCAGATTGTCTGTTTATCCTGTCCTCAAGAATTCAGTACTTCAGCTTCATCACATTTGGCACAAATATTTATGTTCACTTGGTCTAAAAATCAACATCCCTGACCTCAAAAAACATTTTGGCTCTAACTAAAGAATTAATTTAACAATCACTGGACGGTTTCACACAAACATCTGACTTTGTCTTTAACTTTACCAGTAATTAAAATGATGATGTGATAAACTTTAATAACCATAATGTTCACAGTGACATCATAACGTCTCACCAAAAAAGAAAAAGATCTTTGCTGCTTATTCAGGGCCAGAACTCAGAAACAGGAGGATTTTATCTGTATTTTAGATTTGTTCTGACACAAAAAGGTGACTTTAATCTTTGCTGCCCACTTGAAGTCCCTAAAAGTCCTTTTTACATATCAGTTTGGACAGATGTTATTATAAAGTTCAACTTCACTGATCGACGAGCGCATACACTCATGAGGCTGTACTTGGTGGTATTTTGTAGTGCTTATTCAGTGCAGTCATTGAAAAGTTATTTCTCCTTGCCAGCCTCCCCCTCCCCTTCTTCTCCTCATCATCCTCCTTCCACTGTCACCCTTTCACTCTCCCCTGACAGCATCTAAGGTGTCGGGCTTGATTTCAGTCAGCAGCGCTCAATAAGCGACAAACTGCCGTTTAAAGGCCCACTGCATTATTGATGAGACCAGATGTGCTGACTGTCACTTCACACCCTCATCTCTCTCCATTTCGAGCCGTTCCCTCTCTGCCGCTCGGCCCCTCCTGACCACTTTGTTAATTGTCTTAATAGCTCGACAGCTAGTGTCGCCTTACTTCTCCCTACCAGTTGGCATCTAACCTCTGCTCTGTGGTGCTCTCATATTCAGTGGTCACGGAGATGAAATGCTTGTTTGTGTATTTTATAGTTTTCTGCGAGGGGGGCGGGTCATTGAGAATTGCATGCCTCTGATTTCTGAATCATTCCTTTTGTTTTATCTGATGGAACCTCGTGAAAAAATTGCTAAATATGTTTACACAAGTATCCTTAATTTTCTGCTGTGGTGCCCTGTCATCCTAACATCTTGACCTATGTTTTATAATTTATGTCACATTACGCTCTCACTGTTAACCCTGGGCCTGTCAGCCCAGCACCTGTGGAGTATCTGTGTGAGGGCAACAAGTTGTCACTGATTTACAGCTCTCAGGTGAAGCCTGCTGGGTGAGCCAACAGGAGAGTCGGGTTTAGCACGTTATGTGAAATGTAGTGAACTTCTGTGACTGCTCTGATAGCTATTGCACTAATGCTTCTGGCAAATCCAAGTTTGAGATCATGTTGCGGAGGCCGGAAAATAGACGAGTTGTTTCATAGTCAGCCCAAGGGCACACAGCAGCTGTTCAGGGCCCCGCGGCAACCAGGAGGCCCCCAAAAGATCTGCTCCTTTTTTCTGTAGTTTAGATTTACCCATGTTGTAGCTCCAGTAGTAAACCATCCAAAACATAGCTTATGATAGGGGCACTTTAACTTAGAAATCAGTTTGATGTGACATTTGGTAATCTACGCATCAAACATGACAGGTAATGCAAGTGGCAAGGGATTTTTAATTTTTACTTAATTGTTATCAGTATTTAAATCCACAAAAAAAAGGTTTTAAGTATGAAAATAAATAAATTGGCTCATTTTAATTTACCCTCATTTATTTATTTTGTGGGCCAAATCTAATGGCTAACGGGGTGAAACTGGAAGCATTATATCCATTTTTATTAATGTAATAAATAAAGGATTACTACAATGGTTACAGCAGCAATCCAGAACAGTGACCCTTCTGTTTAAGCTGAGAATCTGAGTGAAAGACCTCATTCATACAGACTAAATACATGGCTCTGTGCTATATGCTTCACTTCCGCTAGTTTAATTATGCTCTTTGTCAAATATAGAAGGAGTTAAAATGTACGTGCTTGACAACACCCTTGAGAACAAATATTTCAGCTCTATTTTTAGCCTGGTGCTAGTAATGTCACAACAAAGGGTCACGGCAAAACAATCAGTTTTGCCCTTTAGCACAAAGCAATCTGATCAGCTTTGTAGTGCAATCCAAAGAGCCGCCTCTTTACATTAAAGTGATATTTGACTGAATTTGACCAGGACTCCTGAGCAAGAAGATGACAAACAGTTATGAAATATGAGCTTTCCGGTGTTACCCGGGCAGTCCAGTACAGGAGTCCAGTTTCACCCTCAAATTAAGGTGGTGTGATTACCTTCCCTGACAACTTAGCATTGCTAGATTATAATCAATTAGACAACAAGACACTTGCCCACTTCTTTCCAAAACCTCCCCTATTATATTTTTATATAAATATGTATTAGGCCAGTTCTTAAGATGTAAGTCTACTTTTAATTTACAGTGTTAATTTCAGACATGATACTAGAACTAGAGCCAACTTACAAGAGCCTTGAACTAAGGAGTCCATGCACACATACAATCTGTACCTCTACACTGAGATGTTAATTGTACTGTATGTAATTTTTTTAATACCTACCGAAGCTAACAACAATAAACAGTGAAATATATTAAAAACAGTCAAAATGCCCCGATCACAAAATAAATCATTCTTTTTTGGTAACTTTTTTGAACTCTGTTCATTCTGTTCCACTCATTTCCTTTAGATTTTATTTGCTTGTATGACTTTCATGCAAAGGTGTGGGGTCAGTTTCAGCATCAAACAGAATGCAGCTTTGTTGCAGGGGCGCTCCCCCCGAGGCAGCGGGCCCTGGATAGGAGGAGATCACCACTCAGTCTCCTTAGACTCAGTCTGTGATGGTTGTTGTTGTTGTTTTAGGCACAGTGAGAGATTGTCCCTTTTGCCATAAAAAAGAAACCACCTCAACTGTAAAAACTGAGACTTTATATATACATTTACCTCCCTTACCAAGGGTGTTTCCAGGTTTTTTTTTTATCTTTAAAGGTAAATGTAAAAACATTTTCACAGTGGAAAAAAAGTATTTAGACTATTTACTTACCTAATAGTTGAAATCCTTAAGTAGTTTAAACCTGCATATGATTATATAGTGTTCCAGCTGTTGATTTTAATAACTTATATATTGCTGGTCAGCTTGATCTAAAGTCATTTAACTTATCTGCAAAAATAATTAGTGAATAAAGTGTTAAAATAAGAGGTACATGGTATAATATTTTCATCCAAAATATAGTGGAGTAAAAGCAAAAAGTATAGCATAGATTCAAGATTCAAGAAATACTAAAACTAAGTTACTACAGTTACATTAAACTTGTACTTCAGTAAAGCACATGAGTAAGTGTTCCTGGTCCTATCCATAATCTCATCCAATGATGTTGGGCATTGTAAGACATGCACCTGAGCCTTACCTGGGTTAGTGACACTCATTAGATAAAATGTTTTTAATTTAAACAAAGTTAAAAAAAAAAAAAAAAGAGGAACTGTCTTGTGTTCTCAGGTGAGCATATAAAACACATGGTGACAACTTATTTGCCTGCGATTGTATTCCAGGTATTAACACCACTCTTAAATAATGTTATGTTGATGGCCGGGACTAATGCTGTCTTTAAAGCTGGTGTAAAAATTCTCTAAAGGTGAAAAGTGAGTTGTACGGTGGCCCTGAGCATTCAAATGCACTGCCATTTAAATAAAGAAAAACAAAAAAACAGCAAATATAAAAGTGCAGCAAAAGCACGCCAGGGGCGTCACCATGAGGGGCACTGACCACCCCCCAAAATCTGGGGGGTGGCCAACTAGCAAGACAGTCCTATGTTGGTAATAATTTTTATAAACGTGAGCACAGGAGAGAGGAAGACGCCCTATACAGTGAGTTGAAACATTATTGTTATTAAAACTGATTATTATAGATTTCAAAATCTTATTTGGTTTTCATATGCACCCATTTTCTGTGATAACAACTTTATTAGCAGGAAATGACCTAGACATATAATTCTTTTCTTTCTCTCATTTTTGCCATATTTTCCAAGTAACCTATATCTGACAACAGCATAATAAAACTGGGAATTCTGTTTTTGGTATGACACCGCAATATTTTTAGTGGCTCCTATACGGCCACCCCTATGAAAAAATTCTGGAGGCGCCCCTGAAGCACACAAAACACTTCAGTCACTTTCGCCGCTCTTGCTTCAAGGTAGTGTCCCCCTTATTGAGGTTGAAAAGGCCAAAATCTAAGCCACACATAATTTTTTTTCATTAAAACTTTTAGTGACCAGTTGAGCGTTCAGACACACAGACTCTAATTTCATTTCACTTAATTTCATGGTATCTGTTATGCTTAAAAGTACTAGCTCGATGCCGGTTTGTGCTTATTTGGCTGTAAATAAGAAGTAAGCACCTGCCCGGGGGCTATAGCGTCACCCCTGGAACCTGAATGTAGTCTATAGATTATAGAAAACCAAGTTCAGAGTCTCCCTTTTATTTACAGTGACAAACACAGGCGACCTATCAAAAAGTGTAAATCTAAAGCTTGTTTAGGATCAAATAGCATCTCTCAACAATGAAACTCAGATGCAGCATCGTGGGACATCGTCTGTCACATAGCCGGTGGGTCTATTTGGAGATGCCTCGGATAAAGACAACTTTAGGGACCTGATTTGTCGGGTATCATCGTGCATTTGTCTCGGGTTACTTACATTCGTCTCAAAGACACTTCAAGAAGTCTCTTTCCCTCCAGATTTTGGGGAGGGTGAGCGATCCGTGAGCAGGAAGGCAGATGTTTTATTCAGTAGGTAAGCGATAAGAGGGGGGAAGTGTGATTATGATAGCGATCGGCCATGCATCGATAGGCAACCATCCGAGGAACGCGACACCCTGCAGCGCATCGATCGGGCTCCGGTAACCGGAGCCGTCGCCGCAGTTTGTTTTCAAGCAGAGCCACGATCCGAGTGTCAGAGCCGCCAGGCCAGGTGAAGAGGGATAGGGAGGGAAAGAGAAGGAGAGTATCAGCTCCGTAAATACATAAACACTGCCTTCACTCATCTCTTAAGTGAGGAATGACAGTAAGTGCTGGGACACATGGAGCGGCAGCCAAAACAGCTGGGATCAGGTGTAGCTCTCTGCTGCATGTAGATCCGGACCTGTTTACAAACATATTCTATTGTACCTGGGTAAAGTGGTATAGATATGTTAACCCTGCAACAGCGTATATTAAAACACATTAAGACTGCTATAAATGAAAAATATATATAGTATTGTAGTATTGTAAAACACAATACTGGAAATGAAAATACACTAAAAAATATTGCAAATATAAATACAGTAAAATAAATTACAGTAACTTCCTGGCGTGCAGCTGCCAGCAAAGTTACTCTAAATTTAATTCACAGTAGGTGCTGCAATTGTATTTATAAAACATTTAGGCTACTGTAAGTTAAATTACCAAAGAGTATTGTGTATTAAATTTACAGTAGCTTTGCAGTAAAATTCATTTACAGTAGCTTTTCTGTAAATAAAATTACAGCAAATTACTATCAAATCCACTTACAGCAACTTTACTGTAAATGCAGCTACAAAAGGATGCAAACTGTCAAATTACTGTAAACACCTTTTACCGTAAATTACTGGCACCCAGTTGCCAGGAAGTTGCTGTAAATTCTACAGCAACCTGTTTACATTCTGATCATGTTTTATAATGAAAATACTGTTCTCATTTTAATGAGACATTCATTCTGACAATAAAAACACATTCATCCTTATTTTCCCTGCAATTCAGCTATTTGTAGCTCTAAGTATTTTTTAAAAATAATTATTATTAAATACATGCATATATATTTAAACACACTAATTTTATTTTTTATCACATTAAATGTTTAATTAAGTTTTACCTATACTGTAGTGTGAAACTTCACAACCCCAACAATCTTACATTTCCTCTATAATCAACCAATAGGTGACTGTGGGAAAGAAGAGCTCTCTTTTAACAGGAAGGAACTTCTGTCATCATTTAGGAAGGGCAATGATCATCCAGCATGTGGAAAGTTATGAAAGAAAAAAGGAACACCTGGAGACTCTTTTTAGCTTTATTGAACTTGGTTATAACAAAAAATGCTTCTCTTCAATCTGGTCACGTCTTGCTTGTGAATTCAAACTACTCTGATTTCCTGTCAATGGCAAATATCTTTAGCTGTGGAAACACAACTCATGGTGTAATACCTAGCTTGAATTGTACGTTCTTTAATTTTCTGAAGTTCCTATAATATCACAACTAATCACTTTGTTTGTTTTGGTCAAAATGTTTTGAATTAAATTAGGTTTGTGTATTTTTCTGCTTCAGAAATGTGATGATGTGGCAGTATAACCCAATAAGCAAGGGAATGTTCAGGATGTTCTCTGCACTCCTTTAGGTGGCGTTCCCTGACCGTCATGTAGGAAAGTTTTCTTGAGATTGCAGGAATGTTCACTTTTGCTAAAAATTACAGTTCGGAGGACCTTACAGAAATCTTTCCTGGACTTTCAGTGTCACCGTTCAGGTTAATACTCACTGCTTTTACCTGTTGCCATGCATTATTTCAATTAGGCAGGCACAGCAGGCCGATACAGATGCATTATCATTTCAAATAACTTACAATTTGAAGGATAGACAATGTGGATATGTTATTTCTTCCAGGGGGCACAGTGGTGATTATCTCTGTCACCTCACAGATGGGTTTGAATCCACCAAACTGGCCAATTGGGCCTCCCTTTGTGGGTTCTCTCCAGGTGCTTCCACTTCCTTCCACAGGCCAAAGACATGTTAGGTTAGCTGGTGACTTTATATTGCCTATAGGTATGAATGTGAGTTGTCTGTCTCTCCATGTCAGCCCTGTAATAGATGTTAGCTGGATGTTATTGCTGTTTATTTAACTGTTTATTTGACTGCATTAAAAAAGACTTAACTCTTTATAGTCTTCTAGTTCTTCAACACACTTATTTCTGGGCATTTAATGGATTTGACAACACGAATCAGCCACTGAATATCACCTGTAGATGCAGATGTCATTCATCCCTGCTGTCTTTGAGTTCTTAGACTTCTTGTGACTCCTTTAAAGGAAGAACTGGCCAAGTTAAACTCTGGGGAAAAGAAAGACTAGCTTCACACTGATTGCACAATATGAAAAAAAAACAGGGGCCCCACGTTGACAGTCCAGTTTTTCCAGCACACTGACTGTGAGATCGTTAATACAGATAGGCCTACAGCCGTACCTGCATGTAATTTGTTAGGCTCGTATTGCCATCTAGTGGGTCGCAGAGATAATACACAGAGTTTCACCAGAGGCCTTGTTTGGATTGTCTTAAGTTCCCTTTCAGTTACATAGTACCGTCAAGACTGACACATTCATGTGTGGTACAAATAACACAATGATACGACAAGCCAGAAATCTTTTTTGTTTTGACTCTTTCATTTTGATCTTCAGGATTTGTTGTCACAGGCCTCTTGAACTTTAATTACATGTTGCACAATGCTCTGTTTTTAAGATTTCAAAACAAGTTCCAAATTAAGAATGGTTTCATTTTGTGTCCTTCGCTTTAAAGATTGTAGCCTGGCATTCATTACCATTGTATAATGCCTCCCACTTTGCCCTGTGAGGAGTACAGGGCCTACATTTCAGGACATGCCATTTGGACTCTCTTTAAAATCCTTCTGCTGCCCTTTGCTTAGCTGGCCTCCAGCCCAGACCTCTTAGTGAACACTTGTGTCTCACTCCCATTTGCAGATTTCACCCTCCTCCAGTCACATTCCCTGTCAGAGAGCGATGGAAGGAGATTTTAAGACACTTCAATAGCAACACTTACTCTCTGTACCACTGAATTTTCTTTATAATCCGTTCAAACAGTGGGTCATCCCCTATGGTCTGTACTGTTAATCTTAATCCCTGTTAGGATAACTGTTGCCAACCTCAAGATCCAGGCTACCACTTTGTTTCCTTGCTCGAAGTTCAGTTGTATAATTCTCTTTGTTTGTCTTCTATTCAACCAAGTGAGGAGGCTGAGGCTTTCAGACGCTGCCTCGGGACTGTATGCTTTACCAAGTCCTGGATCTCTGATGTAAGATGTAGTAGAAGTGCAGTCTGTTTACATAATAGCCTCACTCCAAACCCAGAGACAGTGAAATAAGTGAAATACAGCCAGGTTCACCATGCACACCCTCTTTTGTCTTCTGCTCTGTGTTTTTTCAGTAGCCTGTGACCCTTTTCTTCTTAAGCTTTCTCCAGCTCTGAACACCTATTGTTGCCCCTTTGCTCCAAGCTTTGGGGAGGCGTCTTTGCTGCTGTCCAGCAGGTTTTCTGTCAGACTGCCATCTGTGGGCTATGTTGACCGACTGACGTCAAGCTGTGGAAATAAAGCTGTGGTAAAGAGGAGGAGCAAAGGAGAAACCCTAGAATTACAGCATGACTGCTTCTGATTCTTTATGGGCTACTTTCTGGGAACACAAGCAGCTTTTTGAGTCTGAGAAACCACAAATCACACATACACTTTCACACATGTTGAAGCAGGAACTCACACGGGAACTGTTAATATGTGTAAAATTCCACAAGACGCAGGGCGCTGTTTGAGCTTCAGAGAGCACGGCTAACAGAGGGCACGTGGCTAAGAAAGAAATCATACCAAAAAGTTGCTCAGAGCAGTCAGCCGGTATGCCTGAGAGTGTGTGTGTGTGTGTGTGAGTGTGTGCATAATGAGACTAAAGGCATATTGACTTTCTGGATGTTTATACATACCATGCTGGCATAATGCATTCCTTTCACATCCTCTCTTCCACTTCTGTTCCCATCAGGAAGTAGAAGAAGTGCTTTAACACTGTGTAATATCTCAGTGCTGAAAACTGGGCCACGTGAGCCATTAGACAGACATTTTTTCTATTCATTGTATTATTTGATAACATAACGTAAAAGCTTTTAAAAAGTTTTAGTGATTCAGCTTGGAATATTTTTTAGCTTTGATTACTTTTTTAAATTCCAAAAGAATTACATATGAAAACCCCAGAGAGACCCCAAAGCCACAGTAGCTATTTGAACTCTGAAGCCATACAGCCAATAGGCTGAGGTGGAGGGTTTGGACATGATGCTGCCTTTAGTGGTATTGGAAAATAAAATTACATCCAGTCATTTCTGCAAGACCCAGCTGGGGCTCCGGAGATAGAGCGTGTTGTCCAGTAATCTAATATTAATGCATCTGTCAAAACGTGAATGTCAGGTTAAAGGTGCTCAAACATAAAAAAGGTCTTTGTAGTAAGAAACATGTGAGTACTCAAACAGAGAGGAAAGCACTGTATAATGTATACCTGCCTATTTAGTTCAACTATGGTGCTGTGATGGTTCCTGCATGAGCCATTTAACAACTGCCATTTATGAAAAAGTATTTATAATTACTTAAAACCAAGGAAGATCAAATCTTTGAGTATGGACTTCACGAGCTACAGGGAGTGGGCTCAATAACTCTTGTTTTGTTTATTTTTTTGACTCCTGAGCAATTTTTACATCTTTACGGCTTTCTGGGCATGCAAGACAACAAGAAGAGCAAGAACTACTTGTGGAGTAAAATGCATGCAGTCCTTCCTCAAGTTCTTAAATAAACTTACTCACCCTTACCCTTTCTGTGGTTTAAGTTGCAGGTGTGCTAAAAGACAAACTGAAGCACATAATGCTAAAGGAAATGTTTGGTGTCATTATGAAAGAATGCTAAACAGGTAAATGCTGTAAATAATTTTACTTAAGTGCAAAAAATATTGGCGGAAAAACATACTCGGAGTAGCAAATAGTAGTAGCTGTTAAACAGCAGTAAAGACTAGCATGCTGATACTGCTCGTGGAGATGAAGCTTGTGTAAAACAATGCACTCCACTGGTGCTGGAGTGATGAAGTATATAACGTTGACATGAAATACAGTATTTAGGACATTCTAGAAAAATTCATATATAGAACCAGAACCTGAATTTTAAAGAGTAATGATATTGTAACAAATTTACAAGTAAAATATTGTGTAGTCAGTTATGCCTGCTAAACATATTATTGCCTGCATTCAAACTGATATTACCATGAGAAGAGATGCTGCCCTCAATGTGGCCTATTCAGAAGAACAGCAAATTTTTTCTTCTCCGGATATTACCCACATATTTTATATTTTACCTAGAATGGCCATTAATTGTCAAACAGTTCCACCTTGAACATGTATTTTTGAACAATGTCTGACTTTATATATTTGTTACTTTTCTTATAATTTTTTTTTTTTTTTTTTAACATTTCAATTTTTTTTTTTTTTTTGGTTAATTATTT
>VUQG01021144.1:7618-40843 GCA_015106755.1 Etia nguti | reverse complement strand
GAGTTATTTGGGCATAACAAGGGGCGTTATGCATGGAGGAAAAAGAACACAGCATTCCAAGAAAAACACCTGCTACCTACAGTAAAATATGGTGGTGGTTCCATCATGCTGTGGGGCTGTGTGGCCAGTGCAGGGACTGGGAATCTTGTCAAAGTTGAGGGACACATGGATTCCACTCACTATCAGCAGATTCTGGAGACCAATGTCCAGGAATCAGTGACAAAGATGAAGCTGCGCCGGGGCTGGATCTTTCAACAAGACAACGACCCGAAACACTGCTCAAAATCCACTAAGGCATTCATGCAGAGGAACAAGTATAAAGTTCTGGAATGGCCATCTCAGCCCCCAGACCTGAATATTATTGAAAACCTGTGGTGTGAGTTAAAGAGAGCTGTCCATGCTCGGAAGCCATCAAACCTGAATGAACTGGAGATGCTTTGTAAAGAGGAATGGTCCAGAATACCTTCAACCACAATCCAGACTCTCATTGGAAGCTACAGGAAGCGTTTAGAGGCTGTTATTTCTGCAAAAGGAGGATCTACTAAATATTGGTGTAATTTTTCTAACTATTGCACACTTTCTGTAAATCCTATAAACTTCATTTCACTTCTCAAATATCATTGTGTTCATCTACTATATGATATATTTAAATGAAATTGCTGATGCAAACAACCAATGATTTATAAAGGAAAATAGTGAAAATTATCAGGGGTGCCCAAACTTTTGCATCCCACTGTATATGAATATAAATACATATGTAGCTTGTGGAATGTGCCTCTTAAATTAGTCCTTGTATTTTTTATTAATCGCACTGCGCTCAGCTTACAAACACAATGTCAACCCTGCCTACTGTGGTAGGGAGCACTTGTGAGCTTGTCGTCAATCCGTAGCAGAAACAGTAATTTACACCTACTTCTACACCAAAGCAATTATTTACTTTTAGTTTTCACAAATGCAGTATTGATAATACATCCAAATTAGAAAGGGAAAACACTTTTTTTTTTTTTTTTATCTGTCTCACAAGGAAGCCATTTCAGCTGATAAAGTGTAAGCATTCTGCTAATGCAAGCTAATTTTTTAGCTTTAGGATTTTAAATGTTTTTTGGTTGCACCCATGTCTGACCAATCGTTAAACCACAAGTGACTGCTAAATCTCCACTCTTGCTCACTTCATGCAATCCAAACGGTGGATATCATAAAGTCTTTAATACTTATCTAATATTAATCATTTATCACGCTTGATCGTGTTTTATCTATCAAAAAATATGATGAAAATTGCCAGAGGAAAAAAAATTAGACTGCAAAATTTCTATTTTATGGCTACAGCTATATTCATTCGTGGATTTCCTGGATATCTTTTAAAACACAAAGTTCAAAGAGACAGAGTGCTTGATTATATTAGAAGTTCTTCAATATAACTAACCCTCAAAGTAACAAGTATTGTGTGCACTGCGTTGCAAATTTTAACTTATTTATTCTAACAATACAGAAGATGACTGAAAGAAGACAGACATGCAATCAAGATGATTTGCTCTTTCGTTTATGTCTAGACTCCTCTTACCCTTCACCAACCCTCTTTCTCCACATACTCATATGCACGGCCTTCATGTCAAAGAGCAGTTATATTAAAATCAAACAAGTAGAAATCAGTCTGAGGGTTGCAATTATCTGACATAGGTGGCTATTGAGTAAAGTGGCACATACATACACAGGCAGATGCTCACACAAACACATAAAAACAGAGTTTAAATGACACATATTCCTTGACATTTACACACAGGGTAGACAGAAAAGTCGAGCAAAGAGAAACAAACTGGCTATAATGCAAAAAAGTGTGCTTAAATTGTAGGTCTCTTAGTACTGATGGTTCTCCTTCAGACACGTCAGGATATTTCCTGAGTCATGACAAATATTTTAGTTGACAGGAAAAAAACATACAATTTATACATTAATTTAATGCAGAACAGTTACGCATAATCATTTTGAGCCAGGAAAAAATCTGCACATGATACATTACTGTGCCGACTTAATCAAGCTATTAAAGAATACCATTTTGTCATTCATAATCAGGTCACATTTATGCCAATGCTCCTTACAACTTTATTTAGACACACCAAGGACAGTGACTGTATGTGCATGATTTTCACCATATGTTGCACAGGACCTGTTGCACTTGCTTAGACCTAAACACTCAAAACTACACAGCTTGTTTATGTTTAAAAGAAGCATAAACTCAATGTATTAATCTATAATAAATACAGGTAACTCCTAGAATATGTATTCGAATAGGAAACTAGATTTTTAAAAGTTGCTGCCCATAGAGAGAGAGAGATCGACACATAGATAATGGACAGGAAGATCATGTAATGAGGATCTTAGTTTTCCAGAGAAGGGCTGTCCATGCAATAAGACTACATCCCTCCTTGTGTGTTGATCATAATAGAGGAAATTAGGTTCTCAATGATTGTAAAAGTGTGGCAGAGGTTTGGCTGCTGCTCAATGGCTTTATTCTAAGCAATGAACCTGAGTTACCCACTAAAGTTGAAAAACACATTCAAAATGAATTGAAGGAAATTTTTGAGCTTCATGTCCTGAAGATGTCTTTCAAGGTTTAGTCTTTCCACAACAAACTTCTAGCATAATGTTTTTCAACAAATTTTGTGTATTAAACTTGCAGTTTACAAGAATTTCTTTGTGGTTAGTAAAGGAAAAAATAGTTGAAACTGAGCCCATTTTTTATGGCTAACAATTTTTATCTTCTTTTAAGGACTAAGGTTTGAGTGTATAACATGGTTAATTATTACTTAAAATACTTAAATGTAATTTAATGTTCTATGTTCCTGAATGCAATTATATATCTTAAGTTTTAATATAACACTTTAAAAGGGATTTTTTCTGGTATTTCATGGGACATTTGATCTTTGCCCATGTTTGTTCATAGTTTTTGGAGCTAAAATAAATCTGCTAGGTCAAATTTCTTGTTACAAGTAATTGTTTATCCAGTCAAAGACATCAAATCAAAGTCATTCCTAAAATTCTTTAGGAATTCTTTCCTAGCAGTGCCAATTGGGAAAATTTATCTGAAAATAAATCCCAAATCATACTGTTTAATCTGTTGTAAGCAACTGCTTCTTGCACCAGTATTGGCAAGATTAAAAATGGTTGTAACAGTTGTAAGGAACAATGGGATTCCTTTATTTCACTTTGCTCCCCTATGTATAGGGACTAGAAGCATTTTTCCCCAAACACTACACCCTCCTACATTATTAAAATGCATCAGATGTAGAGAAAGTTTTTAACAGAGCAGTACAAGTAATGCCCTAAATTCTTTTAGCCCGTGTCCTTACTGTAAGTATGTCTGGATAAAAACATCAGTTAGATGGCTGAAACGTCAAATGGAAATGTCTAATGCAAATAACTGATTGCCTGAGCAACTAGCTATCTCCATGTCTGCATTATGATTACACCATAAGACCGTTCTATTATGCATGAGAGTGATTGTGCTTTAGCAGATTACATGCTGACCCCATTGCCTTTGCTTTACCTGAAGTGTAATTTGGATTTGGGAGAGATGTGATGGAATGTTTGTACCATCAATCTCCAGTGTCGGGGGATTGAATGCAATAGAACAGAATAGAATGGGTCGGCTCTTAATGACGTCCTGATATCATTTTAAAACGTAATGGGACAACAACATGATGAAAATGCTTATTTCCCTAGCTGACAACAAAACCAGTACAAATGGTATCCCCAACACAAAATCATTCACATACACACAGCCCGACAATGTTTCCATTAGAAGTAGTTTTAGCATGTGTGTACACGCTGCACTTTGATGTATGCTCAAACTGATGTTACGGGAATGGATTCCAACTGACTGAGAATGCCAATTGGATATGGCTCAATGAAAATGACCTCCACTCCAGCTCTCTTGGAACCATTTTATATATGTGTTTTGTCTTTTTTAGGATATTCAAAGCACTAAAGGAGATTTCCACTTCATTAGGTCTTTAAATCTCTGATTAAGAATAAGCTGGTTTCAGGTTTGAATACTGAATCAACAATCATTTTTTCTCAACTGGACATTTAGGTTAATAACATGTTTTAATATCATCATAACACTCTGCAGTGTCTTCCTTTTTTGTGCTGGTTAATTTTTCCCAGAACAAACCATTACACATGCATGAAGGAAGTTGTTATCAAAAAGCACCCTTTGTTTCTGATTCACTGTTAAAAAGGTTTTTCTTCTTTAAAACTTCCACCAGTAGCATGTTGGGAAATGCTCTCCACCCTTCAGATTCCCATAGTTCTGTACAAAGCAGCTATGTACATATACAAATATATTGAACTCAAGAATATATTGCAATTTCTTGAGTAAATATTCTTTAATGACTGGCCCAAAACACAATTTCATAATTCCCAGCAGACTGTATTATATTTTTCAAAGTGTAGTTTATATCTTTTTTTTCTCAGATTATCCTTTACACTTTTGGCTTCTCATCGTTCAATTCCTTTTCTCAAGATTTTAATCACATATGTCAGCTTTTTTCACTCAGAAAGTATCGTTAAACTATTTTTTTTCTCTGCATTTGCACTTCAGCCACTTAAAAAGACTTGAGACTGTGGTTTCAATGATGTCTTCTGACGGTAGAATATATACACTGACACATACAATTTCTTTTCTCTTCATCCAAGGTTAGGATCAAAAGGCCAGGATCTACCTGTCCTTTTCCTCTCAAGTGTGTCTCTTTAATGTAGAATAACCATTGCACAAAACACACACACTCACTTTAACTTCCACACAGAAATAGTCAAACACACAGAAGGCAGTTAGATCAAAGGTCTGATGTCCGGGCTGCTCTCTTTGTCTGATCCAGCTTCAGACAGTCACATGTTGACAGAACAAGGCTGGGTTAGAATGTAAAACAGATAAACTAGGAAACAACTTTTTCATAAGTCAATGCAAACGTGCACTTCTGGCTTCTATCTCTTAAAGTTACAATGCAGACCAAGTTTCGTTTTGGAAACACGAGTACAGTATCTGCTTATTAAGTGACAATCAATAAACCTCGTTTCTGGATCCAGACTTTACTTCAGACACTGTGTCTGGAGCATATTCAAAGATTTACATGTCATCCAGCCCAACTCCACTAACCCTCCAAACATCACAGGTATATAGATTTTTTTTTTGTTTATATTCAAAGTTGTGCAAGGACTGTGAATTCATTTTGTTTAGGAAATCCTATTTTTTTCCATGTAGGACTTGACATTACACTTTGTAGTAAGACCTGGAGGAACAGACACATTGTGCATTTTATTAGAGTTGAAAGAACCTGGATCAGTTTTTAACTCTGTGGTTGTTTGTTTTGGGGAATTGAAGGAGCATTTGGACCTGGAAATGGCTAATTATGTCATACTTAAATTGTTACTCCCAGTTCTTGCTGATTAAGGTAAACATAGGATTTGGATATCTTTGGAAACAAATATTGGACTATCAGTGTACCTGCGTCCTCTGTAAATCATTTGTTCAACCCCAGAACCTTTCTGCTGATCAGCTGGGGCCTTGGTAGTGTTTTCATTGCTGCCTGCATGGATCTCCTGCGAGTACTCTGGTTTTCCTCTTTGGTTATGTGAACGGATGATTCTGAACTGCCCATAGGTGTGGGTGTCAGAGCTTATAGTCTAATGTCTCACTCTGTTAGCCCTGTGATGAACTAGCAACCACGGGGTACCCCAATTCTCAACCTATGACATCTTACACAGGTTCAAAGGGGGGCCTGGAGCTAGTTAGATAAACATTTAACAAAATGGATGTCAATTCAGTGTAGATCCTAGTGTGATTCCTCATCACATGTAAAGAGCTACAGCTTGTTTTCTCTATCTTTTATTCTCTAAATTGTAGCACCAGTGGGGTTTCAGCCATTGTCCATGAAAAGAAATAGCACACACCCTCTCTGGTTGTGCACTCGCTTGATGATTAAACTGTAACAACTGTATCTAGTAAGTTGCTGTTGTGTTTAACCTCTGACATATGTTGTTAGTGATGAGGGTAACACTATGAAAAATGTATCTTAGTCATTAAGAATCTATTTAAAGTTTAGCAAAAAGTTAAATGACATTCTCAAATTGAGACTAATTACATGTAAGCTCTGTAAGGCTTTGTCAAAAGGGAGTGATTTTATAAATTAGCTTAAGAAAATTTTTATGCAGCCAATGGGAGTTAGTGTTTCAGCAATTCAAAAAAGCTTTAACAATAAATATCAGTATTTCACTACCCCCTCCCCAGCACCACGCTTATTAAAGGAATGGTATACAAAATCCCAATGTTATTTGTTTTCCTCTGTTTATGTACACACTAGGATGATATAGAAGTAAAATGAAAAAGATGTATAATGATAAACCAATAAGGGAAAAGCGGAACAAGATGAAAAACTAAATTGTGCTGGTGATGTAAAATACAACCTCAAGATCTCATAAAAACATCACACCTCACATCAGAGAAAACAAGCAATCAACACATAGCTCTGAGAAAATTAATATCAAAGGTTATGCTGGCAGAACAAGACTAGGATAGCATAGACACCAAAAGTTGGGAAGCAACTGATGCAACAGGATTACAATAATCTAATTTCAATTGCGGTGGCAAACCTGCTTTAAGACAGATTTAGTGACGATAAAAAGCCTGAGAAACAAAAAAAGTAAATTTCTGGCTTATATGTACAAACGATCACCAATCCCTTCAATGCAAAGGAGAAAGCATAAAATCTGCTTGTCTTGACAGTCTTTACTGTCTTGTAAAAAAACTGTGCATCCACGCCCCTAACTCCAGAATCCACATGGATGAGTTATTAAAATCACACCTGTTAAAACTAGTATGACAGGGGAAGCTACCCATAGTAGTAAACAGTGCAGATGAACACATTAGCAATCACTCAACTGACACAAGATTTCTTTCTTTGGTTGTTTTTTTTTTTTGGAAATACAAAAAAAAAGCTGTTCCTAATAGTTTTGGGGGAACATCCTTTCATGGAAAAACCCTGTTTTTCTAGGCCTTGTGTACAAATGTCTGGCTGCATGCCAGTTGTCAGGAGGGCTGTGTCCACTACAGATTGGTGTCCCCCATCTTTCAGCTAATTGTCAGGGACAGCCTGGCAATTCCACAGGTAATGGCAGAGCAGCCCTCTGCTAATGGATTTCTATCTGCGAAATGAGACTTTGGAAGCACCATGACAAAATGATTGACAGGTAGATTAAAGCGCAGACAGAGAGAGGAGAGGGGAAGACGGAGAGCAATACAGGAGTATGCACACAAATAATGTGAGAGGATGAGAAGGAGATGAGAAGTTACAAAAGGAAGGATAAAAAAAAGAGATAACAGAATAGACAGAACAGCTCTGGAACAAAAGTACCGATACAAGCAATACAGCTGTGGTGCCTCACCCAAGAGATGAACTTCAGAACAATTTCTTCAAACAAAACAAGATCGACTTTCTGCTCATGTTACATTTTTTCCACTTAAGGGGCTTAAAATGCTATTTATTAACATATTGTATTATTAACCTTGGGCAATGTGAAATGAAAGAAAGGATCATCATTACAATGCCAGTCACAGAGCTGGAAATTAATTTTACAGGAGACGTGGTGCAGAAAGTTTTTTAAAAAACAGTGATTGTTTTAAAGCCTCCTCTAACAACTGCTACCCTTCTTTACTTAGAAAAACTATCGTCATCCTAGACACATTAACTCCAGATACTTTAAATCACTGAAAGCGTTGAAAGTTACTGAGAAGCTAATTGCAATACAGACACTTGCATTAGATGGTGTCGGCTAGGAATACTCATCATTTGACAGCATAAAGCTGTTTGCATGGAAATATGATAAGGCAAACCCTGACTTTGAATAGCAATAGTATTAATAAATTAAACAACAGCTTGTATCTGCAGCTTCAGTCAGTCCAGACTATATTTACTAACTTCTATGGTCAGGAAACAGAAATGCAATAATTTAAAAAGCAACAATTTGCTGTGGAGAGGCAGCTGTTTCTGTGCCAGAACAAAGGCTATTTTTGTAAGGAAGAGATCAGAGCTAAACCCAGACATTGGGATATTCTCATCGGATGGGTATTCAGTTTTCAATTTTGAAACATTGATTTGTTTTGTTAGGGGTTTTTTTTTTTCCTTTTTAGTTAAGACTACTATCTTGGCTTGGGCAGATAATATCTCTCTCAATTACAGCATGGACAATCAAAATTATTACTGCTTTGTTGTCAATTTAGTGACTATTTTGCTTGATTTAGCAAGTCTGCATCATATGCCTGTACTGATTTTTTTCTCCTTTGTAAAGTAACTGCTTGCAGTCTCCTGCTCCACAAGCACAAGTTTGTACTTGCTAATGATAAATGATGATTCAGATGAGTGTTTAAAGGGCAAACACTGGTTGAGATTCACTGTTTCACAAATAATCACGATTCATCATAATTCACAGATTACTGTAATATGTGAAGTAAAGAAACAAAGTTTTGAATTCATTTGTTTGCTGTTTTTCAAAAAATAATAGTCAATGAGGCACTGATAGTCATATACAGGACAAATTAATCTAGTTTAACTAAACTAGACTAGTACTCAAAAAGTCATATTTCATGTGAAAGTGGAAATGCACCCCTAAAGTGTCAAATACGGCTCTGACCTTTTGTCTGAAAACCCATTAGGTTATCGCTGTGTGCAAGTTTCACTAAAATCTCATCTGACGAGTAGTAATTCTTTTGAACCATGGAGGGACAAATGGATGCCTTACCATCGCATAAGCTAATAGGTTCTTTGGCAATTTTTAAAAAAATGAATAATGCATTGCTCTTTTAAATAAATGAGTGACCATTCAAAAATTTATAAATCATTACCATCCACACTTGATAGTGTGATTTCATGTTGAGTTAAACTTTTTCACATTTTGTGAACTGTCTTTAAAAAGCTGTGGCCATGATTTCTACACATCCTTTTGAACTAAAATTTTTTGGGGTTTTTAGTTCTTCAGCATCACAGTTACAACCAAAAAGTACAATTTACTCACAATCCTCCTTGATTTGGTTAATGGAAGTCTCTCAGTAAAAGCATGGTAGCACTTCACTCATGTAACTGGGCCTTTGACGTTGACTGATTTTGATTCCAGTCCTCATGATGCTGCAGGCCGACCCTCATTGCTCCTAGGAGGTATTTTCCAAAGCACTCAATGACAAAAAGGGGATTTTCTCGGGATTGGTTCAGTGAGCTTCAGACGGCGAACACTATTACTGCTGGGACATCATTTAGACAGCAGCAGATGGAACACGCATTACAGTAAGTCTCACTACAAGGGTTGACTTGAGTAGGGGTGTTGTAACCATGATTGCGGCTTGATTGCTTTCTTTCCAACAACAAAGGAAATGACGGCTACAAGCAGCTGTACATTGTACAAAGAAATCAAATATGGTTGCTTTCAGATGAAATCTTCCATGTACAAAAGGTTGGTTTTCAGGAACTGAGATTCAGACATGATAATGCTTAGACTGACCATCATCCTCTTGGTAAGCTGGATTTGTTTTGCCAATTTAAGAGCCTTCACAAAGCCAGTGTAACAAGTAAGCAAAGAATAATCCTCCCCCCCATCCTAAGTATTTGGATCATCTAAATTCTCCTTGCTCAATATGTTCACCCCTCTTCCTGTATTTTTTTGCTTTCGTCATCTTTTCTTTCTTCAACTTCTGTCTTTCCTGTCACTTCCTTTACAGGAAATAGTAAAGTGAATCACAGAAGAGATTTTTACTGTTTCTGTTTTGTGCAGTTTCTCTTTTTCTGACGCTCCTTTTTTTTCCCCTCTTCTGTTTTCTCTCCACTCTTGTTTTGGCTTTTGAAGCTTCGATGAAATCTGTCTGTTTGCAGTCCGATTCGTGCCTTTTATGGGCCATACTGTTACGATGCCAGTACTCATCTGTCTCTCTTTTCCTCTATTCTCCCCTTCATAAAAAGATGAGGATGACTTTTTTTTTTTTCTTGCTGTGCTCTTCAGTCAGATTTTTTTTCCATGCCATCTCTGTTCTCTCAATCTGTGGTCTCTCCTTTGCTCTTTCGGTTTTCTGTGCCAAGATGAAAAGATCACTCTTGTCTGCTGTTTGTTGTTTTCGCTCTGAGAGTTTTTCCTCTGGTTCTTTGCCACATGCTGCTAGTCTGACAGCTTGGGTCAAACGAACTGACCCACCACGCATTGCTAATGTGCTCCGGGGGAATCAGTTAAATTATTCTCACTGCGGGGGTGAAGACATACACTGGCATCAAACTCCTCAAGGTTACGCAGTATTTAGCCCCAAAGCTTCCAGCTGTTTACAGAAGATGAAGCACAGATGTGTGACAAATTAAAGGAAAAGCCAACATGAAGAGCCTTATGTTGTTAGGTCACCATGTGCACGTAAAACTACTTCATAGTGTTTTGGTGTTGATTCTACAGGTCCATGAAGCCTTACTGGAGCGATCGAACTCGATTTCTCCTAAAGATAATCCCTCATTTGCTGATGGTGTCGGAGAATCCAGCCTAATACATCTAGGGCTGTATTCAACCAAAGAAAGCCTTGACCAGTGGCGTGCATGCATGCTTGGGGGATTTTTTTCTAGATGAACTTAATCTGCTACAATGTAGAGGTACACTCTGCCTGCTAGCCTTTTTAGCCTGAATTATAAACAGACATTAAAAAGCTGCTCTTCTGCTATTTTTAACACTTTCTAATTCAGAAAAGTCAGCACAGGAAAATATAAATTCTTGGTAGATGAGATTGTAACACACAAACTGCCAAAAAGTTTACACTCCATTTTTACGCCATCTGTTTTAAGAAAATACAGCCACAGAGTGAACATTAATTAAGCTAGCTGTCACTGACAAGTTGCCACATGTAGTCTGTTCGTCCCGCTGTCAAAAATAATGAAGTTATTCTGAAAGGCTATTTTTGAAGCCCTTTTCCATTTGTCTGTGAAGGTTCTCAATCATCCAGGTCATGGTAATCTAAGGAGCTTGGAAAGAAAAGCGACTTCCAAGCTACTTAGATCACTTTTCCATTTATGAAAATTTATGGGCGACTTTTCCTAATGATGAAAATTTTGTCAGATAAAAACATGTTGATCAAACAACTGTCCAGGTGACATAGAGACTGCAATTCTAAATAACTTCAATTACTAAAAAATAAAATTCAAATGAACTGAATTGGGCGTAAAAAGGCATTCTAGGCCATCTTACAAGGGAAACCACTGATCCCTGCCAGCCTGCCTCCACAAGGTTGAAGAGAGGCCAAGGTAGCAGCGATCCAGAGACAAAGGCAGCTTCAGGCAACACTCCACACCAATACTACTTCAATTTATTCAACTACAAAATCCTGGCAGTTTTACTTCTAGATAGTTATTGTAGACTTCAGGCTCTATTGGTTCAAACTGCTCTAAACAGCAAGTAAATTTGATATTTGAGGTGGAAGTGCATTGCTGTACGGGAAAAGAGCGACTTATAACACAAAGAAATATCTGTAGCAAATGCATAATCAAAAAAGTAAAAATTTTGACATATTATAGTTTTTGCAATGACGGAACAAAAACTGTAGCTAGGTTTGAATTCTGACAAATTGCCAAGACCTTGTTTATACCTATTAGGATAGAAAGGTTTCCCCCAAGAAAAAAAAAAAGATCCCTCAGGTCAACTTTGTATCGATTTGCAGTAAGTGGGACCACAACATGCCAGTTAGGGATCGGATCCAATACCTTTAAATACCTAAAATTCCTGAAATGTAATCCTTTTTTTTTTTTTTTAATTTGTAGATCAACTTTCAGGTATCATTGGAATTATGTTTTTCTCTGTTTTCTATTGTAAGGTCTTTACCTTACAATATAAAGCACCTTGAGGCAACTGCTGCTGTGATATGGCGCTATATAAATAAAATTGAATTAAAATGAAATGAAATTTACTGAGGCAGCTATTGTTCCAGGAACTTTATCCATTAGCTAGCTAATGGATAAAGTACTTCCAAAATGAATGGAACAGGCATGATAGAGGAAGACAGATGCTCAAGTTTATAAAAACTGCCATTTTCTGTTTAGGTAATTCAGGATGAAAATATTGTGCTTACCTTTAAAGGTGTTGAGGCATTCAGTAAGATGACACACAAGCAAATCCAGGGGTTAGATATAGCAGCAACTCACAATCACAGTGAATTTACAGTATGACCTGGATCTAAATGACAGAGCCATGTTGCCATCACCATTAGAGAGCCTGCTGTACCTCACAACCGAAGAAGCAAGTGTATGGGGAATATTTCTGTTTTACCTGCATTATTATTATTATTATTATTATTATTATTAGTAGTAGTAGTAGTAGTAGTAGTAGTAGTAGTAGTAGTAGTAGTAGTAGTAGTAGTAGTAGTAGTATCTTAATGTGTATTTATATTCTAAGTAGACACAAAAGTGCAATTCCCAAGAAAAGCTCTTTGAGCTCTACTTAATTGTTTGTACACTCATTCAGAAGCAGAACTATGATACTGGCAAGAGGCGCTGAGAAGGAAAAAGGAGGAGAAGCTGATTAGGGAGAGGTACAGACAGAGAATAAGCGTGGAAGAAAACCACTATACATGTATGCTATGTGCACAAGAACTAAATTTGTGCATTGTAGTATCTCACAGCATTACGTACAAGGCTTTTTCATGCCACTGTATGTTATTCCAAACTGATATACACATGTAATTCTGTTCATTTGCACAGAGTGTTTTTAGTGGGAGAAACATCATCATTCATCCAAGTTACTTCTTCAGTCCAGCTGACTGCAGGTTTCCCCAACCTTATAAACAGTACAGATGCATAAGAACTAAAACTAGTATTAGCATTAGTTACCATAACAATGAGCCACAAGCTTAGTTTCATAATCATAAATGTGCAAACTGTCATGAATCATTGATCAATGGCCATGAATACTATTCAGAGAGCTCTACGCACTCATGGCCATGAGTGCGTAGAGCTCTCTGTGAATGGTACTCTTGGCGACTGAATATGGGTCGTGGCCATGAAAAGTTTCTTGCACTAAAAATCCTGCATCCAGATGAATGGAATCAATTTTCTGGGATTTCCTTACCTGGATTATTGAGAATGCATCAAGATTCATGTCCTACAGTTTGCCATGCCTGACTGAAGTGGAACATACACTGGTTGTTGACATCAACTCGTCTGAGGTAAGATAAAAGTTTGTTGGAATGCACTCAGCTAGCCAAACTTCACTACCACAAACATCAAAAGAGTTTTATTTTGAACAGTAAACACACATACTAGACATTATCTCAGTGTTATGTCTCTAGTTTAGGTCTGACAATGCTTAGGGTTTCAACTCTGTATAGCCTGGTTTTACAACAAGCTGCAATTTACATATTTAAAGAGAGACATGCCAATTGTTACTTTTATGTACTATAAAAAGATGCAATCTGAAATGTTTCATGTCAGGCGAAATGAAAAAGCTGGTAGACCATCTGACACTCTCAGCTATGCAAGTTAATAAATCAGTAATATAGAGCCCAAATCAGTGTAGAGCTTAGTATTACATATATTATGCTTTGTGACAGAAAATAACAATACTGGAGATTCATGAATCTTAATTTTCTTGCTAAATCTTTATTTCCGAGCATAATTCTGACTTTGTAAGTCTAACTATCTAGACACAACAGAGCGAGAGAAAAAAGAAGACAGGTGGAAGCACAGAAATAGATCAACAGACTGTCAGAAAAGAGCAGACACGTGAAGCCCTGGGGAAATGTTGTGTCTAGGTGAGGTTTTACAATGTGGAACATCACAACACCTCCATATCAGACATGAAGAGGATTTCCAACAGCAGCTCTCTTCCTTCTTCTGTCATTTTACTCACTTTCTCTTTTTCACTCTACCACTCTTTTGCAGATCTTCCTGCAGCCCCACCCTGTCTGCTATGGTTTCTTGCCACATCTGTCAGGTAGAAGACGAAAACCAACTTTTTTTTTTCTCTACAGTATATTCTAAAGATAAAATGTTGTTTCACTGAAACTTTATAACAAAAATTACACAATCTAGCTTTTTAAAAAATATAAACCACTGAGGCAGTGGAGCAGATTTTCATTGGTGTGTGTGTGCACACTGAGAAGTGCTTTAAGTAACCCCAAAGTAAAAAAACAAACAAAATTATGTAACTGGATACCATTTACTGTTTAAAACTGTCACTTCCCATATACCACCTAGTGTCTCCTGAGCAATGCAGCTTATTTGACTTGACTGATTAACAGTGACAAAATAATTTGATAATTTTAAGTCTGTCCTTTATGGTTTAACTTGGGTGTAAATTATGAAACAGTTTCATTAAAAAAAATGTTATTTCCTGTTTCTCTGTAATTCAAAACCTGACTTCCCTCATGGATCTAATCACTTTGAAATATTTAATGTCACGATAGCAAGCCTAGCCAAATGTATCTACAGTTGCTCAATGTACTTAGCATGGGCATCAGCAACACAGAGGCTAAGAACAAATGCATCATTTGATTTGTATATTTTTAGCTTGCATTGTTTTCATGTTTTGTTGTTTGCAGACTGCTGACAGATGAGGATGTAATAAATTAAATACATGTTCTGCAAAGTGCATGCTGTAGTGTCCATTTTTCAGTCTAAATAACTAACTAAATAAATAAATAAATGACAACAAGTATTTTATATATCCCAGCATTGTTAGCTGTTGCTGGAAGCTTTATGTTTTCAGGTTGTCTGTCCTTGACACCTTGAAATATTTTCTTTTTAAATTTGGCCGAAATATTTACCTCACTCAAAAATGAAGAGACTGGATTTTTGAGTTTCTTTGTGAACAGTTTAGTGAAATTTAATTAAAGCTTTTTGAGCATTTTTTTTAGCTTTTAAAATGTTCCTTAACATATAATTTTTCATTTTTACTGTAAAAATGTGCTCTAAATATTACACTATTAAATGGTATGTCAAAGTGATAAGATAATAATGATGTTTCAGTGTGCTTACTGAGGCCAATTAACACATTGTTTTTAATGCTTAGCTATTCATATTGTGAAGCATCACTTGTAAATGGCCTTTTCATAAGCAGCTGGTGTTTTCTAGCAGCGAGATCTGCTATAAAACTTGTTTTATTTTGAGTTGTATAATCTTTTCACAGAGGGTAAAGATTGATTTGCCCTTCTCTAGCCAATAATACGCATGAGGCTGGACTGATAATGACAGTCAAGCACACGAAGGACACATCATCCCCAACAGACTGCAGGTATATGGATCACACCCTAAATTGCATAGTGCCTCTATGCATGTATGCATGCAAGTAATTATGCATTCACAATTTTAACATCTTTGTGGGAATGCCTGGTGTGAGCCCATATGTGAGTACTAATGTGTATGTGAGAGTCTGTTTTTGTGCTTGCTGCAAATGTGTGAAAATCGTGTCCATGTGTGACTGAGAGACAAAGGTAGAGGAGCAGAGAGAAAAATAGAGAGAGAAAATACCAGCATTGTCAGTTGCACTTAGTTCAGAGCCCATGTGATGAGTTCTCCACAGTGGCTGCAGGGGCCACAACCCCATTATTCGCAGGTCACACACGCTGACCCCTAGTGTGAGAGTTTATGGGATTGAAAGTCCTGTTGTGGTCTGGTTGTGTACTTTATGGAGTACATACATTGTGTGTGCATGACTGTTTGTGTATCCAGGTGAATCACGACAAAGATATATACAAGAGAAAATGTAATATCAGCTAAGATTTTACCATTTTAACTAATTTATGTTCAGTTCAATATAAAATGCCCTCAGGTATGCCCACAATCCTTTTTATAAGGAGGAGAGAATATACTGGAGAATTCTGAAATGCTAAAGATGGCCTCACTGGCCCCAAAGAGCCAATCAACAGTCAAACTGGGAAACGCATTAGCTAATCATAATGCATTGATGCATGGGAGCAGATCTAAAAAAAACATTTCAGCTGTGTGATGGTCGACATATCTCTGTGCTTATTATAAGCAGTTATATAACTTTTATAATATATAGCTAAATCTAACTATTAAGCTTTTCTTTATGTACTGTGTCTATAACACAAATTAGCCTGGCATTAGTTCAGTGCGCTCATGTGATGAACAAAAATGTGGTTCATGTTGACATCTGGATCAAGTGTTATACAAATGTGAGCAGGATTAGTAGAAGTATAACTTTGCAGTGCAATTCAAGTTGCAGCTCTGTCCCCTTTATTAATAGTGGGGCTTCAAAATAATCAAATAGAATCTTTCAACATGGCTGCCATGCTCCTTCTTGGTTCTAGAAGGGCTTGGTATGCTCTGTTATATAATCATCTCTGCCACCACCAGTGTCTAGAATCTGGGGGTCATGTTCTACTTCCTACCAGTGTTGGACTTTACGCTGCTTCATCATTCTCTGTATAATCATCTAATCTTTTTTTTTTTTACTCAAACTCAGTATTTCATTAAATCACATTGATTTCCTTATTGAATTCTATTTAAGTCAGTGCACGTGCACTCTAAGAACAAAAATACTGGAGAGTGAACTCCACCCAGAGTATTTTGGCAATGCACCAGTTGTTGTCCATCAGCTAGAGCATGCTCACAGGGTTAGCCCTGAAAGCTTCAAAGTTTTCTTTTCCTTTGTAGGACTGGAGCTTGGATCCTTCATGAAAATTTTGACATTACATTTCGATTCCTTCATCACTGTGGAAAAGAAGGATGGAGTTGAGACACATAAAGTGGAGGTCATCCTATTTTATGTAAAGACACTAAGCAAGTCTTTGTTAGATTAGGAATATAGATAATGCTTATCATGTGTTTGCAAGTATGCTTTTTTTCTTTTACAGGCATAATGTTTGCTATTTAGTCTGGTCTAGTTAGTTATGGGTTTTTTCAATCCTCCTCTGACATGCTTTATGGTCACAGGAGGAATTAATTTATGTAAGGTAGTTATTGGTGGTCATTTGGGTTGAAGTAGAACCAGAAAATGATATATACACTTACGAACTGTAAATATGACATGTAGGGCTGATCAGGTATGTACTGTTAGAGTACATATTTGAAACAACTTAAGACTGCATTGCATATCGTAAGAATTTATACATTCAACAGACATAACCTCACTAAAACTATACTTCTGTTTCTGTCAGCCCCCCAAAAGTTTTGTTTTCTTAATTCTATATATTTGCAGAAGCCAGTATACTTTGATCATTTTCATTTTAAAGCATACCACAGTATCTTAAAATTCTTGAAAGTTTGATTGCAGTGCAATAAAAAAAAAAAAAGTAATCTTTTACTATTAAACTGATACAGAGACTGAAAAACAGTATCAGTGGGACATGGATTTCCATCTTTTTAACTAGACACTTTAACAAACTAAATAAACTTCTTGTTGTGTACACCAAGATGGTCATATTACCTCATGCCCACCAGGGACCAAACGTAGTAGATGTAGGTAAATTAAAAACACATCAGTGCGCTCATCTTACAAGGACAAAATGCAAGTAAATATAGTATCTCTACCAAGAATTGAGGCTAATTAAAATATACTAGGACTCTTGGCATTTAGGGACTTAAGTGATCATCTCTCACCTGGGGCCTGTTCAAGGGGACACTGGATTTTGACTTTCCTTCCCTAATAGAGTTTCTTTGAAACAAGAGCAAGTGAGAATTTTTCCTACTTCAAAGAATCATCAGCACAGAACTCAAAGCAGCAGAGAAGAAAGATAGGCGCATGCCCTCAAAAAAGAAACAAATTAAATCTTGCTTCCTGTCCATCTCTTCTGTCTTTTGCCTTCTACTTTCATACTGTGCCATAGTCAATACCCCATGCTGTGGAGTCAGAGAGGTGAGTTACTGAACATGTTTTCTAACAAAGTCAATTTTGTTCACTGTCCCAGTATATAAGCACACAACAGTCTTGATTTTGTAACGATAGAGCCCCTTGACACTGTTGTATCTGGATAAATATCATGTGGCTGGGTGATTACTTTTGTTCTTTTAACCATTTAGTGCCCTTTGGACAACATTCCAAGAAACACTATTCAGTGTATAATTGCACAAATACTCTGATATCTCTACAACACTATAACAATGACTGAATACATTAAGCCAAGTGTGACCTGACTACACAGAAGATTTTCGAATCCACTCTTATAAAGATGTGAGAAAGGATCAACAACTTAACTGATTGTTTTTTTCCCCATTTCAGATTTGAGAAGATTGTGATTTTCAAATGTTTGAATAGTTATTAAAAATAATAAGCAAAAAAGAAAGGTTAATGTGACTGTTTTTATCTAAAAATGTATAGCTTCTTTGTTTTTGAACCATCAGGTGAATGACAAAGAAGAATGCACTTCTAACTACTGTGTTTGAGTCCAGTCCAGTGCGCATGTTGTAGCGTAATTATAGCAAAAAAACATGCTGAGTCAAACCTAAAGCCATCACAAAGTCTTGTGTGGAATTCCTTGAAATGATGAGCAAAAACATGGTCCAACACCAACGGCACCAGTTGAAGATAGAATGTCACAAGTCTGATACAACTTTGGGAGTGTCATTTCAGAGTAGGTCGGGGTGGAGTCTCCTAAGATCTGAATATATTCCCAGTGAATATCAAACTGTATTTTTCCCTTTTTTAGGGGGGGAACATCCACCTTAAGTAGTGTTTCATTAAGCTTCCATGGACTTCAATGCAGGATTATTTGACTTTCAAACTCTTCTCAAAATATAATGTCTCTCATATGGTCCTCACCTTATCTAATACATCAAAACTTTTGAAAACTTTTCTCTCTTTTTTCCAAGCGTAGAAAAATATTATATGCAAAAAATAACACGAAAAGGATGTAATTTAAAGGATACATAATTTCTGTTCTCATTCAGGATACTGGGTTCCTGATAGGAAAACTTTGCAAAGACAGGGTCTAATACAGCCACAAAATCAGAGACTTATTTTCATTGACTATATGACACCAAGGAGACTGGCTGGTTATTGACAACTGTGTCCTCTTAATCAGTAATCTCTTTCTCTGCATTTTACCCAATGCCGTTTGCTGTTACCATTGACCGCAGTTTACTCTGGTCAAATAACCTTCAGCAATTTGCCTTTGACTTCTCCTGGGGACCATAGATACTTTGTGGCAGACTACGCAACTACAGTTCCCTCACAAGCTGAAATATGTGATGCAATACATTTCATTTTTAGTGATGGGTGGAAAAAAAATTACACAACTTCCATCTTTTGTGCTCTCTATTCTACTATACTTTAAAAATACCCAATAGTCTTGAAGACATCCACATATTTTCCTATCCTTACAAATAACCATCCTCTTAGGGCAGTATTTGTATTACACAAAATCATTTATTACACAAAGCCACATTTACAGAGACCATGGCAGGATGAAATTGATTTTTTGTGCCTCGTAAGGACACTTTCAATTCTCTTGATGGCGTCTCATGACAAAGGCCTTTCTCAAAACGCTGTAAAAAAGATTTCATTTTTTTAAATCTCTGCTTGGCTGGAATGCCTGTCCTTGTTTCTTCAGTATGTCTGTCTTTTCGCCTCCCCCTCCTTTTATGTGGTCCGTTATATTCGTGTGATAATCAGTTTTTACATTGCAAAATATTTAAAATGACTGAATGATGCCAGGACAGAATGAGTAAACAGGCCAATATCCCCTCACACAGCACTTCAAACTTTCATCAAGCACCTCAAATTGCAAGTATTTTCATTCAACATATGTTAAACATATTTCTGTCTGGTCTTTTTAGACTCTAACCACTGGAATGTAAGCTCTTCACCAGACATCGTTTAGCCAGCTGGAGAAATCTGCTCTTTCTAATCTCAAAGTATTCAGAGTTTAACTTCCAGCATATTGCATGGATGAAATATTACTCCCACCTCCTCTCATATGTTCCAGTCCAGTTTCATTCAACAGCTGTGGTAACCATCAACACCCCAGCTTGAGAAAACAGTATATTGAATAAACATACAGTATCTGTATCTGCAATATGTTACCCCAAACAACAAATTAAAATGAAGCTGTTTTGCGGTTGGAGTCTTTCCAGTCCTTCAGTCGGTCTGAATAAAAGCTGAGTAAATAAAAAGCTGTGAGGTTTTAAAGATTTTTCATGTGTGGAGCACACTAGAAATACGTTAGAATATAGAGGTTTATTTTTTGTTCCAGATTCAGTCATGTTTTAAAGTTAACAGGCCTGTCCACTCTAACCAGGTGGGCCAAACATCAATGTATGAACCAAATCCTGTATCTTCACGCATGTAGTCATATTAAAGCATTACATTTTTACTTGTCATTCAATTTTGGCTTTCAAACAAGAAATGGTGCAGCTTAAATTTCATCATTTGGGATGTTCTTGTTTTGACAGTTAGCTGTATTTATGAAAGATCAGTGTCAGTTAAGCCTAGCAAACACTGATGGTGTCATATTGTACTTTGCTTGCTGTGGTTGGATTTACATCCAATACACATAAGAAAGTCTGCCTTTAACCCTTTTTCAGTGCAGATTCATGTTTTTGAAACTAGTGTGCAACAATTAAAAGGAAAAAATAATCTATCCTTTGACTTTCCTCACTATAGATAAACTGTCAACTCATCAGAAGAACTCAAATGATACTGAGATTTTCTCTATATGTAGTGTATCTATCTAAAAGTAGGTCATCTTTAACCTAAGTCTGGCCTTTTTATGTCAGAATATAAGTGGCTTCGTCCTTACCGAGTAGCCTTTTAAGTTATGTTGATATGACGTATTTTACTGTGAATACAGATTGTTTTTTTTCCTTTTTGGTGCCCATTTCTTCCAACATCTTCATGAGTTTCTTTGGTGTGATTCTGGAATTTACTTTCATCTGTAGGAGACAGATTATGTCTCCTTCCTGACTTATGTGATGGCTGTATGGTCAAGTTGTGTTCATGTTTGCGTATTATTGTGTGTGCAGATGAATAAGATACCTTCAAACATTTCAAAATGACTTCAAAGAATGAACTAGACTTGTGTGACATCTTTCTTTTGATTTCACCATGATGTCAAGCAGAGGGGTTGCAGAGCAGTTAGAGAAGCCTCAAACTGACTACTAATGTCTGTTAACCTGTTAGAAACTGTTTGCATCACAAGTATAAATGGAAACTGGAAATTTAAGCATAGAAAGAAAAAGGCTTCAAAATAATGCGAAAATAGACACTACAGGATATTAAAACTGTTTTGGCAGAGGCAGTAATTTACCTCTTCACGTGATCTTGTGGGAATGGAGATGTTAACAAAAACGAAGGCTGTGGTTCAACAACTATAACAGTAACATTAGCAATACGTACAAAAGCAAAAGACCAAATAAGTCTGGATGAGGAAGTAGCTGGGATGACAGGGTCACTGAGGGTTGACTCTTCAGCAATAAGTGGAAGTAAAATGATTTCCATTAATGTGTTTTTGCACTGCATGTTTTGCTTGTTATAAAAACTAACAGGAATCAGTATTACAGACTTCACTGAAGTTTAGTTAGAACTGTATGATCTGATTAAATGAATGCATTTGGAAAATTGCTGTCTGGACACATTTTTGTAAATTCCTGGCTTAAAACATTTGGTTCTGTCATCCAGCCCTTTGCTCAATGTAGTTAATATTTTTCCTAATTCAGCCTCACAGAACCTCCAAACCAAAGAGTTGAACATAGAAAAGGAGTCATGCACATAAAGTTGAGAAACGTTTAGCTTCAAATCTGTGCAAATTGCATCGCCAGCAGTTATTTCGGCCATGCTTGAATTGAATACCGCTGACTTTGTAGGGTATCATCGCCACATCACTTTTAGTGATCCGCTTCCAGTGACCCATAACTACCATCTAAAGTAAATTACAAAGTAATATGTAAACAGAGAAAAACAGAAAACTCAAACCCAAAGTAGATTCAAATATTAATACTACCACCCCCACCCTTTTATAAATAAACAGCAGACGCAGAGACTGAACAAAAAAAGAAACTCACAAAAAATCATGGCAACATGCAAAGAATATTTGGTTTAAACAAATCAGCTGTTTCAAAAGATTTCAGTTTGCTTAATGGCATCTCTGATCAAAGCCATTCATAAAGTGTGTTTGACAGCAAGATTACAGGAAGCTATATTTAGGTCAAAAATAAATAAGATTAAATTCACATTTATCATGACTTCATAAAAAAGTGTACACAATAATAATTCACTAGGTTGGCTCAAGCGAACTATTGTAACCTGGTTCAGTCCAGCAGGCTGGTTATTTTTTCAAATGAAAGAGTAACAGCTAGGCAACTCCCTCACACTGCAAGTAAATTAACCTCTCGTGATGCACTAATAACAAATTTCTTTCACAGCTTGTTTCCTCACTAACTTAAAATCTTGTCTTTCCCAATTAGAGCATCAAGCCTGTGTGTCTACTAAATAACCTTCAGTAAGCCTTGAGTCATATTAAATCATGGTTGCTCATTTGCAGACAAAATTAGCAGCCCAAGATGAACGCAGACAACGCAGTGCGTGTAATGTGTCACTTATCCCTCCAGAAAAACAGTTGTTACTGGTTTGTTGTGAGTTACCATAAGAAGACAAAAAAAACATCCTTTCAATAATGACAGTCTTTTCAGAAATGTAGTTTTATAACATTAGATCTGACACTTCAAAGAGGTGGTAGAGTGTGTAGATGTAAAGTCTTGATTGGCAGTACCTTGTCAACTGTGCAACCAGTAAAACAGTCAAATTTTAGGTAATACTTGTAGTGCAGAAATGGGTTTTCATAAATGAAAATAATGTAAATTCGCCATGGCATTTGATGCTGTGATTTCTGTGTGATAGAGACAGGTGGCTATCACCACTCATCTCAAAGTGTTCTTTCATATTCCCTTCAAAGATCAGTATCAGTTTTTACAAGAAAGAGGAGAGACTGAAAATTAGAGTTTAATGTGTGTGTGTGTGTGCGCGCTTCTGTGTCCTGAACAGAATCTGAGACAGGAAGCAAAACGCATAAAGAGATGTGAAACTAGTGTGCCAGACAGAGAGAAAGCCTAGAGGAAATGTACAGAGTGGCAGAGAGAAGCACAGAGTTCTAGACAGGGCAATAGAGGCAAACACACACAGACACACATCCAGTGAAGGCCACAGGGCCATCAAACCCTGTTGTTTTTTAGTCTTGTACTGCCATCTACTGTGGGCAGCAGTCAGTTCATTCAGGTTCATGAGTTATTTAAGTGAATATTTATTAACTAAGTGATTTGCTACGCGCTAATCACGTGCTATAATGTCAGTGTAATGCAATTCTGTGATTCTTTAAGTCCACCTCTAATAATGAACAGGTTACACATTAGTTGGAGATGCAAAACTCTTGACTGTGATTATCTACATAATGACTTTGAATTCTAGCTAAAATGTTTTTCTGATACGCATTTAGTGTCAAAGGTTTATGAAGAAAAAGCAAGGCATTACATTTGCTTTTAAAGTCCGATTTTGGTTTCGATTTGAACGCACTGAGAATAAAAGTACAACACAGTGTGTAGAGTCTACTTAAGACCCACAATATGTTACTATGAAAAGTTGCTCACCATTTCATGTGTTTGGCTGTGGACTGCGTTCATCACTGGGATTATCTGTTAAGGAAGTAAAAGTTGTGTGTGCTAGGAGTGAAACTTCATTTGTTCTTTGGTACACATTTAATGTGAAGTAGCACTGGGTTGTTTTGATTATCATCATAAAAATTTTGTTCACTTGCTTCTTCAAAATAAATTAATATAATGGTAATGGTGTCATATTTTACCCTGTGGTCCATTCGAGTTTAGAGGTTGAGCTACATTAAATTTTTATTCTCACAGCTGCTAATGGCTGCCCAGTCTAATCATAAAACCTGCTGATTTGTGACAAGGCTTCTGATCTGAGCAGTTTCATCACATACAAAGTAATATCATGTTAGGAGATAAATAAACCAGCTTTGCACCACTGCGGTCAGGAGTTAGGTGGCAAAGTTTCTGAACTGAAAAGAGCCAAATTCACAGTTTTTGTTACAACAGTATATTCTGCTGCTCCCAGTTAAAAATGTGACTCACATTCAGACTCGTATTCTCACAATTTGTCTCTGGTTCGATGCGCTAAGTTTCTGCTCTCAACCAAATAAATCCTGCCATCCAGTGGATGAACAGCAACATGACCACAGCCTAGATACCAGTATGTTGCTGGTCTTGGTAAATGTATTCTTCTTACTACTGTTTTTAGCAATATCGCAGCCCTAAAAGATGTTTTTGCTATGATAGTATGCTTTGTTCTCTCTCTCTCTCTCTCTCTCTCTCTCTCCAGGACTTAGGTACCATCCTCCTTTGTAGCTGATTAGCGGTTAATTTAGGAAGGGGTTAAGATCACGAAGAGCAGTGCCCCAGTGTCAGAATGTTTGAGCTCCATGATCATGGTGGTTTACTCCACTTTAAAATTTTATTTTTTTCTTGCTTTTCTTTTTGGATCACTAGCTTATTTAACTAGCTTATTTTCTTTCTTTTTGAAATAACAGATACTTTAGCAGCTGAATGTAGCCACCGTGTGGTCGCCCATTACTTTTTGGATTCTGCATTTTGAGGCCTGAACATGATCATTTTGGCCACCGTGTTTTCTGTTTTGCTTTGTTTTGTTTTTGGCTTGATTTGTAACCAGAAGTTGCTATATTTAGAAGAGAGGCTGGCATGATCAGCTAACAGCTAACTGCATTCATAAACTGTACAGTAGGTCAAACATATTAGTGTTAAATGCTTGATAAAACACTAGAATTTCCTTAACTAAAACTAAAGCACAAATTTCATTGATGGTCTATACTACACAGCAAGTGTTAAAGGGTTACATTAAAAATATTTCTAAAAGCAGACACAATGGAGAGGTCCAGTTCAGTGAGCAGAAGTGAGGCCTAGCACGCATTGATGAGCTTCAGCTGCTGTGTCAAGGGACCTGTCCATCAAAGTAGCCAAGCCCCCAATTCCAAGTAACCAACTGGATAACTAATGAAAATAAATAAATAAATATAAAAATCACCCCCTGTTGAATTTTAATAAAGGGGGAAACTATAGTGGCCAAAAGCATATTTTGTACCAGCCTGTAAAAATACCATTTCCTAAAGTTGGGCCTTTTTAAATTTAATTTATTTCACTTTTCCACTCTTATACTTTTTTTTAAAGTTACTTCACATTTTAAAGACACTTAATTGGAAATGTAACACACTTAAAGAAAATAAATTGAAGAACAAAATAAAATAATGTTCATGGGTTTGTAATACTGTCTCCAGTTATAAAAAACAATATGCAATTTCCACTTTTTGTTGAATTAATCATACCTTTTTGGTAAATTTTAACAAGTCCTGCTAGAAAAGAACCAACTGAAAATCACGAATAATCTGTCTAGACTGCTCTTCCAGTACGCAAATCAATACAATGAAAAGCCCAAAGTAACAAAAAACTCGATGTGTGATTTGAAAATTGTATGGTTATTTATTAAAGACATACTCACACATATACTTAAAAAGTCAAACAGAAGTAATCAAAGGAAAAAAGCAGAGCTTTTTATGACAGTAATGAAAATCATTTCACAAAAATTGAATAAATTGCCTCGATCAAGTAAAGTCAGTAGTTCTTTCATAACATAAAACTACTCAGTCATCTTTAACAAAATAAAATTCAAAGTAAGAAGGAGAAAAACTTTTTTTTTACGTTTAATACTGGTCAATTTGAAGCACACTGCTCCATGCAAGCTAGCAGTGTAGTGGGTATAGTGTGTGTCTGTCTGCTAGAGTGTGTATTACCGCTTCGCAGCATGTGTGGACATGCTTCTCATTCCACCAGTGACAGCTATCAGCTGTCCTCCTGTTGGCCTTCCTGTCTCTGTCTCCTAAAGTGTTAGCGTGTTTGTCTTCACTGATTTAAGCCAAGCTTTCTTTATCTCTGACTGTTCTTTGCTACTCCGTTTCACTGACAGAGCCAACACTGGGTTCAGTGAGAGAAAATGATGATTGTGCTGATATTCAATTCACAGACACAGACACGCACACGCACACGCACACACACACACAGTCCCAGCTGTCTCCTCTGCCTTGACACGAGAGGTTGGGATGTTGTTGGGTGGGGGAAGTGGAGTTGACCATAAGAAACATGAGCTCACATACTGGATGATCCCCTTCCCACAACTAACTTCAGCTTTAAGGTGACTGCTACAGCTTTAGTGCATGTTTCTGTGTCCATGTAAAGTTAGCATACAGGTTAGGATTGGTTCTGACCTGATAACGAGTTAACAACACATTACCAAACGGATGCCGTGGATTTCTAAGCTGTTTCTGTAAACATCTGATGGAAATATGAATGTTCCAAAGGTCCACCTCTTACTGACATGCATCCTCTGTGTATGTTCTGGTAAGTAGTCCTCAGTATGTGTTGACATTTCAATCTTATCGGTTATGTTTCAGCTTGCTGTAACAGTGCTGGTTCTAAACAGAAAAAGAAAAAAAAAGAAAAATATCTTTAGAAAATCGGACAATGGTTAATTACAAAGTATTTTCCATGCTGTGAAATTTTAGTCTTCTGTAAATTATGTTCTCCTCAATTCAGAGATAGGGCCATTCTCAGGAAACAGGACATTTTTTTCTGACCAAAAATAAAAAAGTTACAAAAAACACATTAAGCAACGTTAACAAAATTTTAAACAACTACAGAGGAGCAGCTGATTTTGGCAAATCCACTATGCTGGAATCAAAGAGCTTCATCACACTGATGAAAAACACAAAAATAAATCCAAATAAAAATCTCAAAGAATCATAATTCACTCTGTTAATCACAAGGATTAATCCCCTGGGAAACAACTGGCACAATGAGAGATAAGGGTTTGCTACTTCTGAACAAATGCTTTAAAAAAGAGCAATGTCTAAGAAAAAAAAAAAAAAGACTCTGGTAATGGTGCTTTTTATGAATATGTGAAGACCATCTCTTTACAGTTTATAACTGCTGTATCATGTTTTCACTGTGATGGTATTCAGTCTTTTGTTTTACTTGTAAAGCATTTTTAAAATGACATTGTGGTTTCATTTGTCCTTGAGATATCCCATATCCACAAAAAAGTCTCTCCAGCATTGTTAGCATTCCTTATGCATTCAATACTGTGTATTTATCATTGAGCAGGTATGCATTTAGTGCCTTTGCCCAAGGACATTTAATGTGACACATACTTGTTAATCAACACACTGTTTCTTGGTGTACTTAAAACTGTGACCTTTCAAGTACTAGACAGTTAAATAACCACGACTTAAAGTGCCAGAATACCAAAAACCTCAGAGTCTTTATATTCTCTGCATTTTCAAATAAATTCCTGTAAGGTTCATGAGGTTTATGCCACTATTTTTCCCATTAAGTATGGTCATTTTCACCAGCTCATCCCATACAAATGAATGCACAAAACACATATCATTTACTCATGTCATATACTGTTTTGAAAGGAAGATGCAAGACGCAACATAAAGTGACTGGCTTATCTGGTAAACGGTGAAAGGAAAATTAAAAAAAAAAAAAAAAAAAGGACTCTAGTTCTATTTAGCATCAAATTACCTCAGCCACTGCCTTGAAGCAATACACTTTTATCTCAAAGAACCAGTGATAAGATTAACTGTACATGAAATCAGTCAAAGAGAACAAACACAAACATGTCCTCTGTATTAATCATACATAAAATAGCACTTCAGAGTTAAAAACAAAACAAAACCTAAGGATATAATATTTAGCAGATAATATGTACAAATATATATAAGATCTCTTGAAACTAGGGCTGTGCAATATCGTCCACGATAACACCAATAGTAATTTCTACACGATGTAAAGGTGTTGTATTGCAGTATCATTGCTAGAGAAATGCCATGTTTTTATGTTCCTTGGTGTGCACAAACAGGGGACAAGCCCAGATATGAGAGAGCAACCGCCATGAAAATTTATTAGATTAAAAAAAAAAAGCTACTTCAACAAAGAACTGTACTTTGTAAAATATGAAAGAAACTTGGAAAACAGGAAAAGCAAACGGTGGATGGAAATTACTGATGTGGTTATATGGAGGAAAAGTAGGGCTTTAAGTAGTTAGGACACAATATCCCAGTTAGAAAATACTTTTCAGTTTATTATGTGACGATATTGCACAGGTTCCAAACACATATTGCCAAATCATGACTATTGCACTGCTGCTACTGCTAGCACCTTGTTTCAATACATTCCCACTTCAAATTAGGTAGTGCATGTGTCATCAATGACAGTAGCTCACTGGAAAAGAATGGAAAATGCCCTTCATTTACTTACACTTGTAAATGCTGCAAGCATCAATCAAATGGTACTTTGTTTTGCTTTTTCAATATTGCCAGAAATATAATTAGCAAAGATTATAAAAGAAAACCCTAAAATAACCTATCTACTATCACAAGTGCTTCTACCACTCGACCTCTGGCAGTCGGTAGTTTGTTACTTACTTAAAACTATCATTTTTGTCTTTGATTTAAATTACGCATTCTCCATTCCTTATTTACATTCATTACTTAGTTCCATCTACATAAAAAATGATTATGTGCACCACTAATAGTTTCATCCAGGAATTACATACTTTTCCATTTCAATTCAGTGACCCATACTGATAGATTTCATGAAACACATTGATGAAAATTTGATGTAAGATGGAGGTGGTATGTCAGGCTGAATGGGTGTAGCATGTAAGCCACCAGTTGGATATTATCTGCATCACTGCAAATGGGTGCTCATAAATCATTTCAAAAGGTTTTTATTCCAAGATGTTTACCAGGGTCTTATATCGACATTTCAGTGTATCAAAACTCTGTTTAAATCTAGTAAGAATTAGATCTTCAGATAACAAACTATATTCTACAATGGCATATCACGTTTTGATATATAACCCTAAACCTTTGAGCAAAAACCATCTTTGTGAATTCTTAAGCCCAATCTAAAAAGTAGTAGAGATTGTTAAAAAGTTTTCACAACAAAACAAGACTATCTGTAAATTGTAAATAAATATAGAATATCATGACTGCAAAAAACTTACACCCCATATTTAAGTAAATATCAAATCTTAGACACCAGCTGCGTATGGTCCTGCTGGTCCACAGCTAACTGGATCTGAGATGGTAGAGCCTCGTCATCTCGTCTGTCTATAGAATAGAATAGAATAGAATAGAATAGAATAGAATAGAAGAGCTCTTTATTGTCACTGTTACAAGAACAATGAAACTGTGTTTCATTGTTCTTGTAAACTGTACTGTATATAGCAGAGATGACAATAAAGTTTACTTTGACTTTGACTAGAGTTGAAGTTTTGGAGTATGTCAATAGGAGAAGGGATTTTTGGAGAGGAAACTGAACATACTACTACATTTTTTTCCATTTGTTACAAAGTAGTTAAAATATTTGCAGAAAATCACCTTATAGAGAGTTTTTTAATAATTAAGTTAATAAAGTATTGGTGTGACATCCACATCCCAACTCAACTACCCCAATACATTTGTCCCATTCCATTGGGACACATGAAGAGAAGAGACAGTTCCTGTTATGGACACGTGTAGCTGTTATCACAGACACAAACGTACCAGTTCAGCCATATTTAACAGGATGCCACTATTAATTTCCACTACCTGGAAGGCAAAAACATTCAAAGCAAAGCAAAGCAGACACATGAGCTAGTTTAAAGCGTAACTGGTTACTTGAATATCTTAAAAACCTTGCTCAAATACAGTCACTGTAACAACAAATTACTTTCCCTAGAAGCATTTGTCTACACCCCCAGTGTGCTGTCACTCAAACTAGTGATCTCTGTTCAAACGTTTCATGACCCCATATGAAACTGCATTAGACAAAAACACATCAAATATTTTTGTTACTCAGTTATAAAGTAGAAAAAAAATGGAATGCTCTGATTTCATTTTGCAGCGGCATCATGTGAAAATGCTGAGTGTGGGCAATGACTGACAGCTCCAAGTGGCTCCCATGTCCCGCCTCTGCTCTATTTTTGTATGTGGTCAGATCAAAGCTTGCTCTCAGTGCAACAGACAGAGGACATGCACACAGCAACAGGCACAGCTAATGGCAGACAGCCAGGGAAATGAATATCAACACTGCAGACAACAACACCACACTCATTATACAGATCTTTGAGAAAGATCCCAAATGAAACTTCGAACAGAAACGAAAACATGCTTGTGTCTGCATGTGTGTGTACATGCAGGGTAATCTCCCTACCTGCGATTGGTGGCTCATATTATTATACATACATACATACATACATGCACACACTCATGCACACACACTTTGGCATTATAACTGAACCTGACTGCTCTCCAAGTTCTGCTTTGTGTGTCAGAAATGTGTGTGTCTCGCAGTATTACTGTATATTATTGATGTTTATCTACATTCAGCTAGATCTGGGCTGGGCACTGTGCATGTTCTTGTATCACATATGTGAGGAACCAGTTTCAGTATTAACATTCAGTAGCAACATCACAGACATTATGTACTGTGTGTTGTGAATCCAACGTTGTTTTCTTAGTCATGTTATAACTCCAGAAGAGTCTCTCAGTCTGGAGTCTAAAACCTTGTTGGTGCCCCCTACAGGCTGCAGTGTTCAGGAACACCACAACATGTCAATAATGCCTAAAACAAGCAACATCCTGATGTGTCATCAGGTGCTTGAGTCTTACCAGGGATAGAGCAAAAGTTGTAAACTTGAGCCAAAACACAAATTCATTTTCAGATTTATTGCTCAGATTGTACACACAAATATAATAGATTTAGTGTGTCTGTAAATCTGCTTAGAAACAGACCAAGAAACCTACAAGAGCCTACTTACTTATATGACTAGAACTTGTAAATTGCATAGCTTGCCTGTCCTGAAGCACAACCTGTGTGATTGCTTTTATCCAAATTTATCTTAATGATATTTTTTAAAGATCAATTTTTGTGAAGAATAGACATGAAGGAGAGGGAGAGAGCAGGGGAAGGGCAAAGAGCTGATGGTTAACCTTAAACCTGGGCTGCTGCATTTGAGCCATACGTCATATGGGCACCTGCTCAACAAATGAGCTAAAATGACTGACTTTTTTTTGTTACACTAATGGGATCATAAACCTCATATTGTGTTCAATAAGTGAGACACAAACTCTTTAGGAAAGTGGCAGTGATTTGACAAAATAAACTGCTCCATGTACCTGTAGCTGGCGGTTATTTTAAAGTAGAGTACCCCTCCAAGTCAGAGTTCACAACAACTAAGTGTTTGTTTGGTTTTTTTCTTACTTTCAGAAATTACTCTCTCTCCAAGTAAGGGGTTAAATTAAGTTCTCAAAAACTTAATAAAGCCTAAATAAAGTGGTACTTTCTCCAAAGGTTGCTAGTCCTTGGAGAAATTTCAGCTGTTGAGAAGCAGTTTAAATACAGAATAACACTCAATTTTAAGATAACACTCACTTTTCCAAAACCTGTATCTATTCGTCCTGATAATCGGGGGGTGGGGAGTATAATGTGTCAGAGTGCTGTTACCCTGGTGGACTACCAGCAAAAGACTACAATGTGTTGAAGGTTTAAGTTTGACATTAGTGTGTCATTTTGGTAAATTCTCCCATTAAATATATTATGTCCCTTCACATGTACCAGGTGGCTTGGTTTTCTATTTGGATTAAATGTGTCCCTCAGTTCCTCAAAATACATGACAGCATCAGAGTTTGTAGAATACAGATGTATAAAGGACTTTTAAAGCCCTGTAGCAGACTAAACTTTAAATGTAGCATCTATTCTTTCTCTTGGCCCTTTTTTATACATTTCAGATCATAATCAAATTTAACCATATGCTTTACACAATAGGATTCTTTGTTTACTTTTGCAGTAAAATATATCTTGTGCCTCCATATAGTTTAGCCAAAATCCTAAACTGTGGATTTTACTTTACTACCCCTGGATCAAAAGCCTCATCAGTAACACAGTTCATTATTTAACAAACTAACTGCTGCAGAAAGCAGATTATTTTTTCAGCGGAGATAAATAACTGGGCAGCAGCATCATTAAAAACTCATCAGACAGGAGTCAGCCAAACAGATGTGACCATTGTTCTCATTAATGAGGGTTTACAACAATAATCTGGAAAAATGAAACACTTTCTGAATGTTTTTTACTCTCCAGCTTTTAAAGTTCAGCTAACAGACAAACTTCAACACAGCTCTGGTGGTGTCCATCCAGAAATGTTTGATAAAAACTTATCAAGTTTGAAGCATTGGCTGTTTTTCCAAGTTTTCCTTTTTTTGATACTTTGACATTAAAATGACTATAAAACTCAACCGAATTCACCCAAACTGCAGATTAACCGATTAAGTGCCTCCTTATACCAAAGCCAAATTAAAAGAGAAACAAGTGACACTGTGCGTGAAGCCATTTCAAAATAAAAGCCTGTCTCCCTCAGTAGGGAAAGTAAGTAAACAAACCTGCCTTTATCCTCTGTATATGAAAACCGCTGTTTGAATTAAAATGCGTAAAGCTAATTATTTGTTGGCTCAGGGTCAGGCCGAGCTGTCCATGTTGACACTTCACATTTTCTGACTCTTAGTCAGATGCATTACAGCTGGAGGGCTGAACAAAGTGAATGGGAACGTCTGCGTGTGAACTCAAAATAACGTCCATTTAACATTAACTCAGTGAGGAATGATGGATGGCCGGATGCTATTTGCATTAGATAAAAGATTTAGCTTTGTATTTCCATGTTTTTAAATGCAGATTTTTTCCTGTTGAAAAAAAAAAATTGGCACAGCTACATACACTCTGTCCACCTTCACAGTAATCACCATCTTAACTTTTCTGTCCGTAACACAGCACTGAGAGAGAACATGCAAACACAAAGGACATGCTCAGTGACATGCTCCCATTAATGAATCTGTAGTCATTTGACTTTCTGTCCCGATATCCTGTGTTTGCATAAGACTTCAGTGAAACTGTAGCTTCATGTTAGACACAGAATGTTGAAATACATCCTATAAAAGTACAAATACAATTTAAAAAACAAAACAAAACAAAACACTCAGATGCTAGTTAAAGTAATGCACTGAAGATGTGCATATTTTACCTGATGCTTCAAAATTAAGATTATTACTGGTATTAATGGGATCTTTTTTTTTTTTTTTTTTTAATTTAGCAA
>VUQG01021143.1:0-12403 GCA_015106755.1 Etia nguti | reverse complement strand
TCTTCTACCTCCTAGTCTCTGGTGGGCAGAATAATGTTGCCAGATTACCATATCATTACCATATCATTTCCATGTCATTATCACTCTGCTGCCTGCGATATGTTTCTGTGTGTGTGCGTGCACGCGTGTGTGTGTGCATGCGTCTGAACTTTGCATCAGATCTTCAACTGTTTCTCTCTCTGAGGCACGCAAACACACATGTTCACACACACACACACACACACACACACACACAGGAAACACGCATGCACACAGCCTCCCACAGGAATACACACATCCCCCTGACATGCTCCCTCTGTTTTTCACTGTCACAGACTCTATCTCTCTATCTGCGTCCCACACCCATGTAAGCGCATCATAATTCTTGATAATCTGCCATTCATAATGCTTGTTTACATGTTTGTTTGCATTAATCTAAATGCCAATTAAAGTCAACCTGTTGGTGGGACAGCCACAATAGCTAACATTTGTTTTTGAGAAAAACGCGGCTCTCTTGGTGGTTTGTTAAAACTATTTTCCAAACATTTTGTTTTTCTCCCAGAGGAGTGATACAGCAGTGGACGCCTATAAAAGTGCAGGACATTTTGAACACTAATGCATCGTTCTTCATAAAATTCTACCCGCGATCGTGTCTTTAAGGAGCAAATATTGCCATCAAGCTGGTCCACAGTACTTTTTTTTTTCTTTATTTAAGGCGGTGTCTGATTGGCATGTAAAAGGTGTTGAAGCTAAAAGCGTTAATTAAATGGCGTTGTGATGTTTATTTCACTTATGTTGTGTTTAGGCTTTGACTCACATGTTGTGGACGTGTGATGTGTGATTTCCAATATTAAGCTTGAGCCATCAATGCACCATCTCGACCAAGACTCCTGTAGTGATTCATCTTCCGGCTGTTTGTTAAAGTGCTGAATACAGCAGCGCTCCCATAACAGTGCCTAGTGAGGAGCAGGGAAGTTATGACAAAGACTGATGTCTTGTCTTAGTTCAAGAAAGACAAGAAAGTTATTCAGGGTACCTGAAAGAGCAAGTGCGGTTATACATCTTACACTAGTAAACTGCTTCTGGAGATTACTGAAGGAATACTAAAAGAACATTACAGTGACAACACAATAGATGACAGTATTTAACTGTAAAGCATGTATTTACTATAGCACATTACAGTAAAATCTTTAAACACAAGTTTAATGTTGGCAAATGTAGTACTTTACAGTCATTTAATGGTAACATTTGCTACTATTTATATATATATAGTATATAGAGTGCATGTTACATGATTAGTCAGTTGAGATTAGAAAAAAAAAGCACAGACCTCTTAATTTAATGATCAGTTTTGATTTCTCAAAATGAATATTTGCTGCTCTTCCCGGTCCGTTATGATTAGAAATTAGATTTTTAAGTGTGGGATTGATAAAACTGGTTATTTGAAGCCATCAGCTGTGACCTCTTTTTTTTCTTCTGTTTATTAACTAACCGAGAAAGTCGATGTCAAATTATAATGAAAAAATAAATGATTTGAGATTTTACCTGTTATTATTGACTAAATGGAGAGACTTCCTTTAGTTACTACCTTTTAAATCAACGCTGCATACAAATAAACTGATACTTTTCCACTTTTGGATGATGCTAGGTTAATTACTGTACGGTCCATGGGAATAGAGAGCTACTTGGTTCTGACATGCTGTCCTGATAATCCCGAACCTGCTTCCTTATCTTGAATCAGACCTCTCCTAATATAACAAACATATTCTGAGCAACTTTACATCGTTTGTGCGCAGTCAGAAATGCCTCACAAATGAAAAACACTACACCCTCCCCCATGTGACCATCAGTCTGCCATTCTGGCTCCAATTCTCACCCTACAAAGTCAGCCATTTTGGGGTCTGCAGATGCCAGACAGAGCCCATTTAGGGAGGGGAGCATGTTAGGGGTCGCGCCCTTGTTTACATGGGGAGCCAGAGCTGATGGTTTTAAAATGGCGTCCAGATGGTGACAGAGGCTTGATTGCAGCAGAGAGGGGGGCTTCTGTGTCCCGCCCACTCCTGCTGTCCAGCTACTTTAGCTAAAGCTGCAATCTCTCTCTATCTGCTCCCTCTTCCCCTTATCATCAAGCTACCACTCCTGTTTTATCACTCCCTCCTCTGTCCGACAGCCATTACCGCGTGTTTCCTCTGTTGATGTGACGCTACACTTGTCTTTATGCTATCTCTGCCATTGTTTCCTCCCATTTCATTCATTTAATCTTTTGCTCTTTCTCTTAACTCACACGCTCCCCTGCAAGATTCATGGTAGGAGTGTGTGTGTACATTATGATCTATGTGATGGATTGGATAACCACCCCTTCAAAGTGCAAGCTTGAATAAGGAAGCTCTGTATTAAGGCGGAAAGGGAGAAAGAAGGAGGTATGTAGTTTGATGAATGGAGACAGTGGAAGGTATGAAGCAAAGGCAAGAGAGAGGGAGAGGTGTCAGTCTGCATCCCTGCTTGATTACTTCAGAAGGAGGGGAGGGTGAGAGAGAGGATGAGGATGGGAGAAAAGAAAGTGAAACTGAGGAAGGGGGAAGCCGGCAGGGGGTGGGGGGATTGAGGTGAACGATGATGAGGGGAGGAGATGGGAAGGGAAGCTCAGTGGAGGAGAGTGGGGGAGGAATAAGAGGGCGGACCGCATTAGATACAGATGTTGTGATTGTGTTTGTGTCAGTGTGAAATATGATTAGTGTTCTCTCTCATTAGGGAGCTGATCACCCTCTTGCCTGCCACACACACACACACACACACACAAACAGACACACACACACAAACACAGTTACAGTGGAGAAAGCAAAGCTGCTAAATGGGTAAGCACCTTCATGTTGAGTGTGACCCGTGTGTGTGTCTGCAAGCCTGCTTTTTGCACATTTTGACTTGTGAATGGGCTCGTCTGCATCTTAGCGTGCGCGTGCACACGTGCGATGTCTCGGATTTTTGTGTGCGCACGCCGACAAGTGTACCTTCTCTTCCCACCCCCGCCCCCCCTCCACTCCCGTCGTGGTAGCTGGTAAGTGATTCCACAGGCTGTTGGCGGAGCTCCAGCTCGGCTCAGAGTGAGGGAGAGAAGTGAAGGGAATGGAGAGGAAAGGAGCAAACAGAAGCGAGTGGGAGAGAGGCAGAGAGGAAGAGAAAGAGTGAGAGAGAGGGAGGCAGCGGCTGTGTAATTAGTAGCAGGTTTTCGCAGCCCTCTGCTTCTGTTTAATTAAAAACTGAAAGAGGGAGAGAGGAAACAAGGAAGGAGAGGGAGTCAGCAAGAGTGGAAAAGAGTTTTGCATACTTATTCTGTTTTTGCCAGGAGCAGGTGCGAGGCTGGCGCTGGGAAAGATGCCCAGTAGCTCCAGGCGTCTCCCACTAGGCTTTCGGAAGAACAGTTAAAGGGGTGAACTCCACCAACAATTTCTGATTCAGTCTGAAAGTGGTTTTAAAAAGTGATTGTTTGGATTTTCTCTCATAGTGAATGATGCACGTGATGATACTGACAGTGACATGGCTGACATGAAATAATCAAGGTGATGGTTGGGGAGGCTTTTTGTTTTTTTGTTTAAATCCTGCAGTTGTGCAAGAGGACGATGATGACTCAGCGATATTGGCAGCAGTCGAGGTGCTGATGAAGAGTTCCCTCCGTCTTCTCTTACCCAGGGCTATGGATCCATATTGCTGAGCACGCTCTTTCTCTTTCACGGCAAAACTCCATCTTTTGTCTCTTTACTCCACCTACAGCCAACTTTGTTCCTGTCATCCATCCCAGCTCATTGGGGATCACTGCCGTGTTTTTTTTTTTTCTATTTCTATTTGTCCTCCCCCTCCCCGACTCTGTCCCGCTGCATCTTTCTTTATCTCTCTCCCTCTGGCCTGCCTCGTATATAGAAGCTTCCATTATCTCAGTTGTTTTGTCACACACTGTTTTCTCACTTTCACACAGTCTTCACCTTAATGAAATGCAGTGGCAGAAGCTGCTGTAGCGTTGCTTTCGCAGCCACACGCTGACGAGAAAATTGATTTTTTCCTCTTTTTTTTTTTAGTCCTTTAAAGATGCACTATACCTGATTCGCCAGGGCCAGACACACATATTATCGCGTTCGTCACAAAGCGGACTCTTCGCTTTGGATTTATTAATTACAACAAAACTAAAGTCACAGAGGAACCCACGCTGATCAGCTGGAGCACTTCTAGTTTGCATTTTGTCCTCATGCCTGTGTGGGTCCTGCAGGCGTTCCTGCTTCACCCTATAGTCACAGGTCATGGGAGTTAGGTTTGCTAATTCTAAATGGGCCGTAGCTGCACGAATATGAATATTTATCATCTTTCATCATTCATGTGTCGCTCTGTTTTGGTCTCCACCAACTCACGAGAGAAATGCCACATTTTTTTGCCTCAGGGTGCTGTTAGGATGGTTTGTTAGGCAGGTGATATCCTTTCATTAAGTGTAAGAAGAGAGAAAGAATTCGAAGAAGAACTCACCAGTACTCTCATCTATTATAAGATTTTGCACAAAGAACTAAAGCACTCTGTTATCCACTCTATATAAACATCTCAGCCAGAGGAACAGGTGGAATTCTAGTGGAGAGGAGTGAAGCAAAGCTTTTTGTAAACCACTCACAAGAAATATCCTATCATCTGAGCAATTTGACCTGCTGCTTTCTTTCTGAGTGTCCTCTGTGTTCATGTAAATGTGTGGGGTACTGTAGCGGTATTTTTTGACCTTTTGGAAATTTCATTTGTGTCTTGTGGTGCCTGTCAGTCAATATAAGAACAACAACAAAGACATCACAGTTACGTTAGAGACATTATCGACAAGAAAAGGTGCTGCACTAATGTAAGCATCATATTATATCACTTTTATTCAACAGTTACGCTACAAGGTATAAACAATCTCTGGGTGTAAGATTTTTGCAAAGGTGGTACCCTGTACCTCTGCTCTGATAGTAGCGGAGATATGCTTGTGACCATTCCAAAATTGGCAGCTTCTGAGCTGAAGTGTTTCTCTTCCATTTACTTAATAAATAGCCTACTAGCAGCTACTGCTCTGAACAGACAAAAAGATAGCCATCTTTTGGCTGCTGATCAGTGTCAGACAGATAAGATACCAACTAAGGAAGACAAATTCATCTCTTATTTATCACCTGTAGGAACCTGTCTCTCTGTTCCAATGCCTTTAAGTGTGTTTACAGATGTAAACAGCAGCGTGTGTTAAAAATACCGCTAAAAGCAGTCGATCTGAAATCTCCAATTAGCAGGGAGAACATGTGGATGTAACTGCATCCAGAGACAGTGATAATTTATTACAAGCACTCCGCTTAGTAATCTGATTTATTATTAACGCTAAAAAGCTTTAATACATATACACAGAATCATAAATATATGCCTTAAATATAGATGTGTAGATAGTGTTTAATTCATTTGTCCAGGTTCTACACTATACTGTGTGTGGATTTGGTGGATTTTCAAACACTGGAAGCTGCTGGCTGCATTATTACTGTATGTTAGCTGCATTCCAGTAACACAACCAGGAAACACACAAAAAATGTGCATTTACAAGCACAGCTTTTTACCTGCTCTTCCACTCTGCCTTCGCCCCTCATTCCTTCAGTTTTTCTTTTGGTCGGTTCAGTGCATTCCCTCAATAAGCCATGTTTTCCTGTTTCATACACTACCCTTTTTTTCCCCCTTGCCAAATGACTTCGCAGGTTGTCTCTATGATGCGCCCTGCCTCTCTCTCTCATTCTCTTTCATCTTTCACTAAGTCCTCCTGTCTTGAAAAGGCAAATGAGAGCAAGATGAACTGACATTTGGTCAGGTAGGAAAATAAAGACAGGAAGAAATAGAAAAAAAAGGGGGGGAGGGGGGTAAAGAGAGGGGAATAGAGGCGTAGGAAAGGGGAGATGTGTTGGGGAGTGAGGAGCAGCTGCCAAAGCCAGTCAGTTGGAGGAGAGTGAGGAGCAGGGAGATAAGGAAGACAGCCAGAGAGCGGGAGCTAGTAGGCACCCGGAAGAAAGACACTGATACCCCCCTCTCACACCCCAATACCACAACCACCACCACCAGCACCACCTCCTTTCCCTCTTCCCCTTCCTCCCTCCTCTCTCAGCCTCCTCTACTCCTTTGTGCAGTGTCTCAACGGAGCTGCGTTTGAGTGGCAGGCTGTCACAGATCAGCTAGCAACTAAAGCAGAGGGCTCCGAGTGTGTGTGTGCGTGTGTGAGTGTGTATGTGTGTGTGTTTCAACCAAGGCAGGGGGCTGCCAGCCCAAAGCGAACAGATCAGGGGAGAGTCTAAGTGGGTTTATCAGTGCCGCCGAGAGCCAACACACACACACGCACGCACACACACACGTCATAAACTTGAGCACACAACTGTCGCACGTTAACACAAAGTAAAGAAACAAAGAAGTGGTGGGTATAAGACACACATGCAGTCGGATTTAGGCATATGCTCACGTGCATACACACACACACACATACACACATACAGACACACACACACACACACACACACACACACACACACACACACACACACACACACACACACACACTGCTTATATCCTAAGGTTCAGACGAAGGCTGGTGCTTCATTCTTCTTGTAGCTCAGTGCCTCAGAGCCCCACCATGCTTGTTGAGGTAATGATTAGGTGCGTCTGTGCAGTTGTGTCTGATTTCCCATGGTGTTGTATCTTTATTTTGATCACATTTATTAACTTTTTTTGGTTATTTTAAAGGTGGTAAGTACTTCTTCCTTTTTTGTAGAGAGAGTGTCATTCAGAAAGAGGGAACAGAGGAGGAGGGAACACTAAGCAGGATGTCAGAAGTATAAAGTACACCTCAGCATATGTAAGGCCATGCTGACTGAAGCAGTTAGCTACATATTGTTAGATATCGTACCTAAAAGAGCTAAGTACTCAAATCTGCTTCAGTCAATTTTTTTAGGTTCGACTGTGTGTAAAGTCAAAAGGGTAGCTTTTAATTATTTCAGTTTCTCTTAGATCTGTGCAACGTTTTAGCCTCCCAACACCCCCCACCCCCGAAAAAGACTTATTATTTCATGTTTAAAAAATAAAGCAAATAGAAAATGCACAATTAAGTAAATAAACATGTGCATGCATTTCTTTAAAAATGCTGCTAGTAGACCAAGGCTGTAAATATAACGAACATGAGAAATATGATAATAATTGCTGAGTGGGAATTTTCCGCACATTTGATGTTTTAACGTCTTGATTGTGCTTCACAGTTGTGCGTTTAGGTTATTTGCTGATGAACATTATATGTAAGCCTTGTGAAAGTTATGAAAAAATGGTCTGTGTACTTAAATGTGGATTTTATTGAAATTAAGATGAGTATGATGAGCTTTTTCTGCCACCTAAACCCACAGCAGATGAATCAGATTTGTTGACATATACAGTTAACATGTTGCAGATCATGAAACCAATATCAGGCAAAGATAACCCGAGTAAATACAAGATGCAGTTCTTAAATAAGGATTTAATTTATTAAAGGAAAAAGCTATCCAAACCTACGTGGCCCTGTGTGGAAAAGGTAATTGCCTCTTAAACCTGATAACTGGTTGTGCCACCCTTGGCAACAAGAACTGCAATCAAGCTTTGTGATAACTGACAGTGAGTCTTTCACATTGCAGAATTGTTTTAATTCATCCACAGTGTAGGTTTTTCAAGCATGAACTGCTTTTTTTTAAGGTGATACCAGAGCATCTCAATCAGAATCAAGGCCACTCCAAAATAGTTTTTATTTTGAGCCTTTCTGAGGTGGACTTGCTGGTGTGCTTTGGATCGTTTCCCTGCAGCATAACTCGAGTGACTTGAGCTTCAGGGGATGAACTGACCGGACATTCCCCTTCAGGATTTTCTGGTAGAGAGAAAAATTAATGGTTCCATCAACTACAGCAAGTTGTCCTGTGAAATGACAATGTGGTGTTTTTGGCCAGTAGTGGTTTTTGTCTTGGAACTCTCCCATGGATGCCATTTTTGCCAAGTCATAAACATTGAATTTAACTGAGGCAGGTGAGGCCTGCATTTCTTTAGATGTTGTTCTGGGCTCTTTTGTGACCTCCTGGCCGAGTCACCGATGCGCTTTTGGAGTAATTTTGGAAGGCTGGCCACTCCTGGGAAGGTTCATCACTGTCCCATGTTTTCTCAATTTGTGGATAATGGCTCCGACTGTGCCATTATGACTGTGACACAAAGCCTTAAAAATGGTTTTGCAACCTCTTCCAGACTGACAGATGTCCATGACTTTGTTTCTCAGATGTTTTTGAGTTTTTTTTAAAACGTGGCATGACGTGTTGCTTTTTTTTAAAAGATCTTTTAGTCTGCTTCACTTTGTCAAACAGGTTTTAATTAAGGGATTTCGTGATTTAAAAAATTACATTTTGTATTCACTCTGGTTATCTTTGTTTAATATAAAAGATACTTTGATGACCTGAAAAAGTATGCGTGACATAAATGCAAAAATAAATAAATTAAAAATTAAGTTAAAAAAAATCAGGAAGGGTTCAAATACTCTCACTTTCTATTGTATGTTACGTTAGCATATGTTCATTAAAATGCATCTGTGTTTGCATATTTGCCTGACCACGGGTGAACCCTCCCCTCTCCACAGATGTGGCCTACTGTCATGTCTCTGTGTGCAGCAGTGGAACAAGCAGGCCTAATTACGTCTTTAAGTGCGTAATTAGGAGCAAGTTAAATTGGTGGGTAGCACACAAGGCACACTCCTGACTGGAAAACACAAATCGTGTGTGACACTATGCCTAACATGGCTGTTTACTGCAGAGACGACACGGCAGGCGAAGTTTCTGCAGTGATGCACGCATAAGTACACGTTACTCTTAGTTAAAATAAATGCAAAGGCATATTTACATTCATTTTTTAAAAAGTGAATTAGTTAAGGGAGAAAAATGTGGGTGTAGGTGTAGGATAGGGGTGTAGGATGCAGCAAATGCAAGGTTGTTTGGTCACCTTTGCACCACCTGCACACAAGTTTTCTTTCTTTTAAACTAATCCTGCATAGTGCATCAAAGAAAATATAGAAGCAGATGCTTACATTTAAGAAGCGGGGATATTTGTTTTTTTCTTTTACCTTATTTCTGCACCTTAGCAGCCATTCACACTCGAAACAGCTGCTTTTTTTCCCCTCCAGATGTTCACAGCAGTTTTCAACATAACGCAAACACTGCTCTTGCTCTTTCATTCACAGCACTAATACGCATAAATAATGCACACTCCTCCTACTCACACACACACACACACAGAGGCTCATAGAGGAGATAAAGAAGGACAGAGGGAGGCAGAGGAGAGGAGAGAGGGGAGAGATTGACAGGGCAGACCTTCAGCCTCTCTCATGTCCACAGAAGGGCTGTTTGTTTAGAGGAAATGACACGTGCTGCCGAGGAGGAAATGATCTGCTTGGCCCCCGTGTAAGATCCTCCCTGGCACCAAGACCACTGCACTCAGCTCTTTTTCTCTCCTCCAACACTACCCGCGCATGCATGCACGCACCCTCACCCCACCGCTCCCACCTCCTCTTCCTCCTCCTCCGTCCCTTTCTTCCCTTCATCTTCTCGGCTCTCCATCCATCGCTCGTCTGTCACGGCAGGAGTGCAGCCAATCCATCACGGGTCGGAGCTGGGCGAGCCGTTAGGGCGTGCGTAGGTGTGTGTGTGGATGTGTGTGTGTGAATGACTGAATATGTGAATCTGAGTCATGTTTGCGCTGTAGTGGCGCATAGCGAAGACTTAACTGTGCTCGAGTCCATTTGGTGTTTGCATGCAAGCTTTTGTACACAAACACACACATGCACACACCTTTCTTCGCTCTTTCACCTTTAATAAACAGTGTGACTGGTGCCTGTGTGTTTGTGCGTGACACCACGGAAGTGCACCGGCCCTGCCTTCCCCGCGCTCTGCTCACAGATTGTTGGACCATAGCAGGCTACAAAGAAGCACATCATGTTGGGATACAGACTTATGATGAAATATCAAATCATGTAGTGGAGGAGTGTGTCTGCATGGGGGCTTGCATGCACACACACACACACTTATGTACACCTAATCGAACTGTTGCTGTATTCAACTGAAAGTCTCCCACTGAGTCATTATGATCTGCTGGTAGCAACAAGGCAGCATTACAGACGGCATGTTGTTTTATTTACATAATACATCTCCTTTAGGCCGCTGATGTGGTCTCTGTAAAATCACTTTGGATTTATGAGGCCACTTTCACGCTTGTTACCACAGGAAATATGAGTGTCTATCAGCGTGTGTTAGAGAGGAAAAGAGTCCTAGCTACGAGCAGCACTGACAGCTTCACACAGGTCGCTCGTGCTTTGTTTTCTGGTGACAGTGAATTGTGGCTGTGTGCCGAAAGCCAAATTCAGCCCCATAAAACATACTGAGGCTTTGTGAGGAGAGTGTGTGTGTGTGTGTGGACATGCACGTGTTTGTGTGTATGTTGCAGGTTAACCATAGAGTAGATCTTCAGAGTTTCCAAGCCATCAGGGGCACACTGGGATCAAGCTAAGCCCAGTGGGGAGCTCTTGGCTAGGCATCAGTATGCACCACCACAGCCGCACTGTGCTGGCTTTCATCAGTCGAATGTGTGTGAGTATGGGTGTGTGTGTGCGTTGTTAAGTACCTGAGCGCAGATCAAACGTGTTTGTCTGTAATTAGTTCATATAAAAGCATTAGTGTGTGTTTTTGTGTCCATGTGCTCATGAATGTGCACATGATTTTGCCTGTAAAGGGCTCATTAATGCTGTGAGCTGTGTGGTCATAACCGTGATCAAGAGGCAGAGCGATGCTCTTTGTCCAGAGTCCTGATAGAATTAAGTGGTCAGCTGAGAACCAGGTCACAGCATCCAATGACTGAAATCCCATTAAAACATTTCATATGATCACGTGTGACCATGTTAAAATCATCCAAACAAGAGTGTGACGCTGGGCACAAGAGGTGATCGTATTTAGCTTGAAGATAAGACATGCTACAGCAGCCAAGAAAAAGCATGCAGTATCAGTATCTGAACATATCATAATAGATGTCTTATTTTTAAAAGATCTTATCAGGCAAGACCAGTTAACATTTACTTATCACTTTAAACACAGCACAAGTGTGCAGTGTATTAAAGAAGAGGCACACACTGTAACATTATGACACTGCAAGTCATTCATACAAATCTGTGAGCTGGTTAGCACATTAGAGAATACCTATAAACACTTTCAATCTCCCTAAACCAAAAAGAGCTGTGGGAGAGGGAGGGCACAGCTTTCCCACCAGTACGATGCAGCACACACACACACACACACACACACACACACGTGAGTTTAATGTATGGAGTTTAATGTATGGAGCCAACCAAATTGTTTATAAGTAGGGATATTTTACTGGGGTTGAAACTGACACTGGTTTTGCATGTACTATGTCAAATACTGTGGGTACTCTGGCTTCCTCCCACAGTCCAAAGACATGTCTGTCTCTCTGTGTTAGCCCTGAGATAAACTGGCAACCTATCCACGGTGTACCACAGCTCTTGTCCTATGGCTCCAGCCCTTCTTGTTGAATTGGATAAGGTGGAAAAAAATTGTGGAAATCCTGTTGTTTAAATAGTGCCAATTCCCAACAACAGCTTTATACTGTAAGGTACAAAACTTACATTATTAAAAAGGAACCTCACATGACCCCCTATGACCAAAGACTTGGCTACAGTGGGAAGGAAAAACTCTCTTTTAACAGGAAGAAACCTCAGTCAGAAACCAGAAACCTTAGGTAGAACCAGGCTTAGGAATGGGGGCTGTCTGCTAAGACTGGTTGGAGGGAGGGCTGCCACGATTAGTCGACTAGTCACGATTACATCGACTATCAAAATCGCCGATGACTAATTTAATAGTCGACGCGTCGTTTGAAGCTTTGAAGGACGCAGGAATAAGTAGTAGGATTTAAGAGTGTAATAACGGACTGAAACAGAAGATGGCAGCAATGCATCCACAAGGATGCCAGCTGCCGTTAAACGCCAAAGAAGAAGAAGAAGAAGCAGTCTCCGGTATCGTAGCTGTGTCCAAATTCAGGGGCCGCATCCTTCGGAGGCTGCATTTGTAGGCGGATTACGTTACAGCGAGAAGACAAATGTCCAAATTCGAAGACTCCTCCAAATGCGGCCGACAAATGCGTCCTCCTTTTCCCCAGATTTGAAGGATGGGTCGGGTGTATCCTTCGTGGCCCAACCTATACCAGAATTCATAGCGCGGCCCAGCCAATAACAGTTTCCAACAATAGCAGCAGCTACTTTGTTTTAATATTACTCTTATTACCGTTTCTGGGTCACAAAATAAACTTTTAAGATATTTTCAGGCAAGAATGTAGGTGTGTAAAC
>VUQG01021141.1:0-12965 GCA_015106755.1 Etia nguti | reverse complement strand
TTGAGGTCAGTAAACACAACCAGAATTCATACATAAGGTGCACCGGATTATAAGGCGCACTGTCGATTTTTGAGAAAATTAAAGGATTTTAAGTGCGCCTTATAGTTCGGAAAATACGGTATTTAAAGCTGGTTCCCTGCTAAGTTGTCTGTCATAAGTAGACACAACACTGGGCTTTATATATGTTTGAAAAATTCATAGGTCAGTGTTAACTGGCTAAAATAACTCTTTTTAGAGCAACTTACCACTGACTCTAAATTTTGCCACTGACATCATAATAATGATGAAGTGTGGACAAAGGTGAAACAATGGAAGGCAGTGAAAATGAATCTGCTTTTAAACCTTGCATTGAATAAATTTACACTGGTTTACTTAGTGCCGCCGGCCTCGCTTAACACAGCAATTACGATATGACCTTTACGAGGTACGAAAGTATGAAAATGATAAGAGCTGTGTGTGTTTATTTTCATTATTAATTCAGTCGTTATTAAATTCACTATTGATTAATTCATTGTTAATTCTGTACAATCAGAAAAATGCCAATATCACAACAGTAAGCCTAGTACTGTGCAGGTCCTCCTAAACAGTTCCATTCAAGGTAAAGTCTGAATTTTGAAGGTGCCCCATGGTAGCAGGTGGAAAGATGTTAGCAGCAGACCCTTTAAGTCCTGTAAGTTATCCTCTTTCTTATACACCTCAAACCAAACCTGATCATTTTTTGCAGTGTGTTAGTGTGCATTATCTTGCAGAAAGAGGCCACTGTAATCATAAAAGATTATGCTCTGAATGGGTGCATGTGGTTCGCAACAATAGGTAGACTGTAAAAGTAGAATCTATACAAATAGAATTATCACAGCAGAACATACGCTCTGGTGGCTTGCTTTCTTCCCACTGTGCATACTGTTGCTATCTCTTTCCCAGGTAACTGGCACATTGGTTCGGGTGGGTGGGGGGAAGTCCAAGTATGTAAAAGAAAACATGATTCAGCAGACCACACCACCTTCTTTCATTGCCCCGTGGTCCAATTCTGATGTTATTGTGCCCATTATAGGTGCTTTTGACAGTGTGGCTACACAGTCTCATAGGCAGCATGCTGTGATACACTGCATGTCCTCTCTTTCACAGCCAGTATTTACTGTTACTGTTAGTGCAACACTAACTCTTCTTTGGAGATGCTCAGACACAGCCATGTAGCCATCAGAGTTTGGACCTCTACAACATCTGGTCCCACACTTACCCTTTTTTCTGCTGGCAAAAGTAATGTTGCACATTACTAAGGTGTAGGGACAAAAACACCATGTGCAAATCAATATAAAGTAAAGGTTCATATATTTTAAGTCATATGCTGGTATTCACATGCCCACGTGTATGTCTGAAGGGTACTTGTTGGTACTTGTTGCTGTAATCATTCCTATGAGCACAAAAAGATCCCTTTCTGATGTGATTTTATTGTAACACGAGGGACAAAATCTGCCCTTTTCATTCTGCCTCAAAAATGTGATTACAGGTCAACTAAAGAAAAACATAAGTTTTGAATTGATAAAAATCAGAAGGATATCTTTCAAAGTTCGTCAAGATAACATGAATTTCTCCTGATGTTTTTCCCTGGATATTGTTACCTCGTTGTGCTGCAGTATGAGGACCACAGTGGCATAAAAAGGAAGTTCTGTGGAAGATATCCAAAGAGTTTAGCTTACTCCATCTGCTGATTTCTAGTATTTTCTTTTGAAAGGTGTTCAAACTGTTCACTTATTCATAAACGCTGTCTTACAGTGTTTAGACTGTAAGACAACTATCTCCTTTATCATTTTGAGATATGTAGATAAAGTTTGGTGATCTCAATTAATCCCAGCATATCCCCCCTCCCTGTCAATCTGAGCAGAGTTCTAATCTACCAGACTGAACTGCACTAAAAACCTTTGCTGACTCAGTGTGCATGACCTTTGCTGTAAATCACTTTGCAAAAGAGAGAAAAAAAAAAGAATACAATCAATACACCTATTATGTATAAGATTCTCCAAGCGAGGAAAAATGTGAAGGAGCTGAAGAAAATCTGTTTGAGAGAGGGATGGTAAGAGGAGACTGGAGTTCCTGAAAATGACCAAAGTCGTGACAATGACATTTTTGACAAGCAAACTGCCTCAAGTCATGCTCAGACGTCTGGAACCAACAAGATCTAGACAGACATGCTTACTTGGAGGAAAGATGAACTATATGCACTGACATCAGTGACAAGAGAACCAAGCGGTCACAATGACCAAGCCACAGAAATGCTGACAGAATGAGTACAGGTGTTCAAGAAGTGATGTGAGAGTGGTGAGAAGATACGCAAAATTGACCAGAAACTCTCTAGGGGCCACAGAGACAACAAGCTATAAGTGTGAGAGCTGAAGCAAAAGAGCTCCAAAGACCAAATGTACACTGACCCTGACACCGGCACTGATGGACACTGAACTACTACAGAAAGAAGCATTCTTCTGGTATTACACACCAAAATCAGTCAAAAAGTGTAACCAAGTCTCTGCAAGTATAAACAATAAGTCTTCTGAAGTCAATAAATCCAAAGTTTTTCTTAATCATTTACCTCTATTTTAAACAGTAAATGTACAAAAGCACTGAGCCACCTACATATTACACCCACAGGAGCTGCTCAGCCATGGAAGCCCATATCATGAAGCTACCGGCGCACAGTTTTTGTGCTGATGTTAATGTCAGAGGAAGTGACCCATTTCAGTAACTTTACGTGGTCTGACACTTTGCAGCTGGGTGTTGGTGGTTTCTAAATGCTTCCACTTTGCAATAATACAAATTACAGCTCATCATGGAATATCTCGGAGGAAAGAAATTTCACAAACTGACTTGTTGCAACGGCTGCATCTTATTACAACACTATAATTCACTGATCTCTTAAGAATGACCTATTCTTTCACAAATATTTGCAAAGGCACAACGCAGGGCTAAAAGCTTTATGTTATACATCTGTGGTAATGGGACCCAAATTCAAAGATTAAATGGTGTGGAACAACACTTTTGTCCTATACATGTAGTGAGTTTGACATGACCAATTTGCTACTACAAACTTCTTACTAGATTCTTCTCCTTTTCTTTTTCCTTTTACTTCTGCTGTTCCAGTATGTCACTCACCTCATGAACTAATATCTGGAGATGTAGCAGCCAAAGGCTTCATTTGCAATGGGGCAGCCAGGGCAGTGCCCCACTATCCTCTATGGGCTCCTCTGTGTTGCATGATGTGCCGGTATTTGTTACCCTCAGTTAATGTTGGACAGATTCTACAAAAATTAATTATATATTTAAGTCGTGGCTCTACCCTTAATTTATTTATCCATTATACAGTATTTTTTCCTTATTAATTACATTTTACCCTTCGCTGATCATAAAAAGGTGCCTTTTAGTAGTAGGTAATAGGCATGCTAGGAAATATATTGCTTGTACTTCCTGACCTTGCTCTCTGCTATTTGTGGAAAAAGTGCATGAAATTGTTGACTTCAACTATGCAACAATTTGTATTTTAGCAGGTGTCTTACAGAGTAGTTTGTTGGTGTAGCGGCATTAGAAATTACATTTAGCAACCCAAAGCAAAAAAGCAGTGCTCAAAGGAAAAAGGAGTGAGGAGAAGGAGTTAAGTATACTGGCAGGACTTGACTTTGCTGAGAGCAAGCCCTGAAAGAGGAAGTTCTGATGGGTGAGTAGTTTGCGTTTGTGCTTTTGAAAAGGAGTGAAACATTGTTATCACGTATATGTTAAAAACTGTAGAAGCTGGTCCACTGGAAATGACTCTTGAATGAGGATTCTTTAAATGAGTGTGCTTGTTTGGTGACTCTGTCCAGTCAGACTGTGAAGACTTGTGGTTAATGGGCTTCTCTGGTTTACAGACATCACAGTTGTCTTTATGTTACTTCAACAAAGCTGAATCTGTTTGGGCTTCTGGTGCAGTAGCATAGTTTAAGAAGATGGCGTGAGCTTGAAGCATGTTGAAATAAATCTGTCCATTCCCCCCGACCTTTGACTGCAGATTCTGATCCATGGCCCTGAATTAGATAAGCAGAAAAAAAATGGATGGGTGGATGCCTTGTAAAATTTCACAAAAAGCAAAAAAATCTAATCTCTATATGTCTATATGTCAACAGGACAAGAAAAGGTGAGCAATGAAGTGCAGGTAAACAAACCAAACTCATTTTTTACTACGAGTGGTAATCACAAAGGTAATGACAGTGAAGTGCCCCATTTATTATAGGACAAATCGTTTTGGTTCAATGTGACCCACGTCTGTTTTTTTTATCAGTTAAGATAGCATAATTATAAAGGCGTTTGTGCACAGCGTGGTTGTGTCCTCGTGGTTGAAACATCTATTTTCAGCATATTCTAGACGTTAAGTTAGTGAGTAAAATGATTTGAACAAAATGAACATGAATGTCATGTTATTAAATGGATCACGGCTTCCACAAAGTCACTGCAGCCCAACTGCAGCCGAGTCACGTTGAATAGCAATCAACACTATGACCCAGCTAACAAGGAGACAAAATTGTGTTGCTGCCTGATCTCTAAAGCTCATTCCACTGCCAGATGGATATCTTTGGCAATTAAGCTGATAAAACACCCACATACACACCCATGAATAGGAATACATAAACAAAGAGGAAAACAGATTGACATGTGATGCAGATGTGGGTGAGATACGGTTAGTAGGTAATTATAGAAAAGAAGAGAGAGAGCACGGCGATTCTTCTTGGGAGTGTGTAAGGTTAGACAAAGAGAGCACAAACGCCTATCTAAAGCACATGCACAGCTCTCCACATCGACAGGTACACAGGTACACACACCTAGCCCACAGAGAGGACACACACACACATGCACACACGCTTATATAGTTTCTTTCTTTTCTTAATTAGCCTAAAGCCCTGATGTCTGGTTTCAGCGCTTCCTCTCAGTGTGACACCAAGGCTTCTGTTAGTTAAGATTTCAGCTCAACATACTCCATTGCTCACGTTTGCCTCGCTCTCTCTCACTCTGAATTTCTCACACACACACACACACACACACACACACACACACCCTTCTCGCTTGCTCTCTTCCCATACTCCTTTTTTTATATTTATCATTTCCCTTCGTCTTGCTCTAGATTATCCTCCCACTCTGGTTTTACCACAAGTGTTATCTCATCATTGTTTTGTTTTTTTATTTATTTAATTTATTTTGCCTTTTTTCCTCTTCATTGAACTTTCTGCACACCCCCTTTTTTCTTTATCTGTTGCCTCAATTCTTTTTTTTTTTCAGTCCATCACTCTCCTTTCATTCCCCCCCAGTCCCTCCCACTTTCACCCTGTGAAAGTGAGCGAATCGCTCGCTGGAGCATGCCTGATGACATCCATCCTGGATGAGTGTGACACCCATTCACGGCGTGATGCATTAACAAACCCTGGAGGACGTCACACCCTCCTCAAAGAACATCTGATAAACACTTCACCGGCTTTTTTGTTCCCCCTATACACAGAGAAGGCCAAACACACACAAACAAAATACACTCCATCTGTAAATAAATACATATACATACATACATATCAAATGTCCACCCCGCACGCCGATTGAAGCCTGCATCAGAGTGTTGCCATGGTTACGATAATCCTTGCTCTACATCACAAGGACGATCAGACACCTGCAGGGAGAGTGTAACAGGTAGCCAGGGTGGACGGATGAGTGCTGTGTGTGCGGTGTGTTGGTGTGGACTGTAAGGGTTGAGGGGTTTTGAGTCGGAAAGCCGGTTGTTCTCAGAGGGTGAGTAAGAAGGAGGAAGAAATTAGTAAGAGGAGGACATGAAAAGTGCAGCGTGATCCTCTGGAGTGCCCAATTCTGTCAGTATTTTAATGCTCCGATGTTGTTTACCCCAGCAGCAGCCCTTATCATCATCAAAGCCTGTAAGTGACACTCTCCAAATGAAACTGTTCTGCACTCCCCTCACTCCTCCTCCTCCTCCTCCTTCTACTCCTTTCCCGTCACCATGGTAACTGATTGCCTCATTCTTCTCTAGCTTAAATGCCTCCAAACACTTGTTGCTCCTGTTGTCGCTGGTTTCTCTGTCATTATGTCGGATTGTTTGAAAAAGTTTTGCTCGGAGCAAAGTCCCCCTGCGAAGGTAACACTTTCCCATCAACTGGCCATAAACACACACATTTTTTTTGAATGAGCATTTGTTTTCTAAATCAGTGTCTTACAATCTACGCCAATGTGTTTATCGATGTCAAATATGATTAAATTATTGTATATTATTAATCCAGAAGCATTATTTTTCTCAAATACCTGTGGGTATTGTTAAAAAAAAATAAGATCAAATATATATGCAGCAACAATGAACGTACGCTGAGCAATGTTTTGCCTCAGCCTTCGATATAAAAAGGAAAACCTCAATAATGCTATTTTAATTTGCTTACTAATAAGACGTTACTGAAATAATCGTTCTTCTACTTCATTCTTGTATAAGTGTCGAGGTTCTTTCATATTGAACACAAAGCAGGTGCTGCACCTTTATTGACGGGTCAGGAAGTCCAAGTTTGAAACAGCACATGCGTACAGGCAGATTGGTAATGCCCTCTGTCTCTTTGCTGGTTTGGGATAACTTCATTATCAACCCTGAAAATGCTGGAAGCCACTAAGAGAGGAGGTTTGGACAGCTGTGTTTGGCTAGAGTATGGAAGGACATAAACTAATCAAGTATATCATTATGATCACGTGCATAATATTGTGTTTGCTCCTGTTTTGCAGCCAAAACATACCTGACCCATTGAGGCACGGCCTCCACTAGACGCCTAAAGATGTGCTGTGATATCTGGCACCAAGATGTTAGTAACAGATCTTTTAGGTCTTGTAAGTTGTGAAGTAATCGAAATCGTTTGTCCTGCACAACCCAGCGATGCTTGATTGGATCGAGATCTGGGGAATGTTGAGGCCAAGTCAACAGCTCAAACTCATTGTTGTCCTCCTCATGCTGGAGCTTTGGAGATTGTGTCGCTCAACCACCGGATGGACTCTACGGTTGCCCTGAAAGGTCAAACGCACTCCAACTGAACTAAACACCAGCAAATACAAAATGTTGCAAAAGCACAAAAAAACTCACAAAACACAACAGAATTGTTTTGGGGAGACAGCAAATATGTATCTACAGTATTATATGAGTCATGCGATTAAAACACAGATTACCTGCAACTTTTTCTCCCTCACAACCCTCATGAATCATCTGTGTGTCTTAGTGCAGTCATTCACATGTTTTAGGTATTTGCCACTTCCACATCTGGTCGGTCATGTTAATGTCTCCCCAAAAGCACTTCAGTTTTGTTTTGTCTGCTTTTGCATTTTTTTTTCTACTATTTTATGGGGGGGGGGTTCAGTTGCAGGGCATCAGGGTCACCGTAGAAGTCCTTCATGAAATCTTTTTAAGCGACTCAGAAGAGGCCAAAAAGGGGGTGGGGTGGGGGGTGATTTAAAAGTGTTTTTAACAAAAACAAAAACAAACCAAAAAAATGCTGAAGCATCTACATAACTTCAGAGTTTCACAACAAATCCAAACCTGACAGAATTAGGATGCTAAAACAGTAAATCTAATCCTCCTGCCTACACTCCAGAACACATCTAAAGTCTTCTTAATTCTATCTTCAGCTTCATGTCATGTGACTCGTGTTTTTAGGTAGAGTGTGTGTGTGTGTGTGTGTGTAAGGAGGGGTACTCTGACTCATGATGTAGTGCTGAGAAGTTAACAATCGCTGGCAAAGCAGGTAATTTATTTCATTCAGCTGAGGAGGTCGACGTCAATGAATCGCTGATTGCAGGAGACGGCACACCCGTACACATGCATGCATGCAGGCGCATGCATGCAAGCACACACAGGTGGCTGCATGTTCGCAAATACATACACGCACACACACACATTGCTGATGAAACCTTTACTCCTTATTATGAACTATTACCCAGACATTGAATTCCAGTGCTCCATCCCTCAATTTCTTCCTGCGTTCACTCCTACCCTCCTCCATTTGATGTGTTTTTAAAAAAAAATCGACAGTTTTCCAGCAGGGCTGAGAAATCTCCTGTGCTTGATTTGGCATATCAGCTTGACTCACATCCTCTTTCCCTCTCTTCACCTTCCTCGCTCTTTGCTTCTTGCCATGCACAAACAGTTTTCTAGTCATTCTGGATCCCCAGTTTTTGCATTTCCACCCACACTGTTCTATCCCATCCGCCTTCCCAGCGCCCTCATTCTTCCCGCTAAACGACTGATGAGCCTGCGTGTTTGGGAAACATACGGCAAGCGGTTAGTAACAGCTTGGAGGATGTGAAGACGTGTAAAAGAGGATGGGGTGTTGATGCCAATGTGTGAAACACAATCTATTACTGACTTCTTTCTTACTCTCAGTGGCATAAAACAGGTGTTATCGAAACAGTTTACTCAACCGCACAGACATTTGTGGGGTGTCATAACCCAGTGCTGCTCCTGTCTTATCATATTAAGGGGTTTTTGCAATGCAGACGAGGGTGTCTTTTATTTCCTGCATTATTCTCGCATTAGCATTTTGCAGAAGCTGAACAAAACTGCTTCGGTAGAATTACGTTGGCATCGTATTGATCTATAATTAAATGTTACCCTTTCTACCAACTGTGCGTGAGAAATTCAAAGGTCTCCAGTGCAGATCAGCTCATTGCATCAATTTGCTTGAACTGACTGTTGAGCAGTGATCGGGCTCATTTTTTACACATTTTTTAAATTCGAGGAAGATGTTTTATAAGTCAAAAAGAGGATTTTTAACAGCTCTATCCCAGAGTCAAAAGTAACAGCATTATTGAGTCAGGGATACCACAAGGATCAACATCTGTTTCAGGGTACAGAGCCACTGAAATGAAATAGTAACAGTAAAACCACAAACATGGTTGTTTTTTAAATGACTGTTAAGAAAAATGGTATTTTTGGGAACATGCTTCTCTTTGTAGGCATGTTTCATGAGCTCATAAGGCAAACTTAACTAGTTATACACAAACCAATCCCTGACAGGTTCTAGCATCACTTCCCATGACTTCCGCTAATGATAATCATTAGAAACCGACCACAGAAACTGTAAAGCTGAAGATACTTCTGTTCAAGGTAAAGAGTGTAATTATATATTTTTCTTCAGATAATTAATACTCATATTTTTTTTACACAGACATTAACAGAAGACATGAAAAATGGTTCACTCTGTAATTGGAATTCAGTAAACAAAGCCAGAATCATGCTTGTCTACTGGGTAAAATAACATTTTGACAGTATTAACTATTTTAATTTCATGGTTCAGTTTATATTTATGTACTTTATAATACAGCTAAAAGGTGTAAAGTAGTTCCAGCATGTCGAAACAACACAGAGTGCTCACAAATTACAATAAGAACAGATATGGCACTCAAAACCTATTGACTGGAAATCTGTAAAAAAAAAGAAGAAAAAAAAAAGGGGGCTCAATGGTGACGCCCACGTTTTCTAAAAGCTTAAGTTTAAAAGCTCCTAAAGAGCCAAGCGGTAAACGCATTAGGGAATCATGTTGTGCTGACACTTCCACAAGGTAGATATTTAAAAATATTTCAGAAAAAAACAAAAAACATAAAACAACATAAAATTAAGAAGACTTTGAATATCTCATCATTCACAGTAGATAATGTCATCAAAAGATTCAGACAATGCAGAAATCTCTGTGCACAAGGGACAAGGCTGAAAATCAGTATTAAATTCCCATGATCTCACGCTCTCGGGCAGCAGTGCATTAAAAACAGCCATGATTCTGTCATGGAAATCACTGCATGGACTGGGGAACACTTCCAGAACTCACTGTCTGTGACATGTGGAATTTTGAGCTTGCACATCTGGAAAAGCATCATCAAGGCTGAAAGGTTTTAGAGCAACAGAAGCTTCCATCCTGGTGAAATCGCTTTCAGGGAATGCCTTGTATGTTTGAGGGAAAACAATGCTAAACCACATACTGCATCTATTACAACAGCATGGCTCCATAAAAGAGGAGTCCAGGTTTCGAATTTTCTTACCTGCAGGCCTCAGATCTCCTGATCTCCTCAGCTGCCAGATATTTACAGAATGCTGTTAAAAGAAGAGGTGATGCAACACAAGGGAAAAATGACCCTGTCCCAACTTTGCATGTTGCTGTCATGAAATGAAAAATGAGCTAATGATTTTTATGAAAAAGAAAAGAAAAGAGATGCTGGAAGACATGCTGGGGTATATAAAATAAAGACTGCTCGGCAGGTGGGTGTTTGGGGCTTACCTTGAGTCAGCATTAACAGTCAAGCATAGGCCCCACAAGCAGCCGGCCCAAACAACATCCTTCAGAGAAATGCTTGTTCAAGTGTTTTCTTATTTGTGGCTGCTTGAAAATGAGACAAACCTGGAAGTAGTCAGCTTAACATTTTTCCGCACTGAACAGTTAAGATAAACAGAAGTTGGCACTCATTGGAAAAGTAGCTCAACAAATTTTACACTCCATCGCTGTCCACGGACACTTGAAGGTGTCGTGTGGATTTCTTTTGATGACAAGTAGAGCCTATGTTGTTTTTTTTGTGCACATAAACCATCGTTTAGTCAGCCTGTGGTACGTCCACTTTTGAGTTCAGTTGTGAGCCAGCAGGAAATAAATACCTGTGCTAGAAGTTTTTGAACTGCCTCCACTGATTTAAGTGCTAATTGCTGCTGCATGGTGCTCAGCTCTCCCTGGTTGGAAAACTGTTCTTGTTCTGTTGTTGCTTCTCTTCCTGAGTCTGGTTGGTACTTGCTCATGGGAATCTTTGAATCAATGGAAAAATCTGTCTATAATATTGTTGGCTGTTTATTCTTTTAAAATTGCACTAACATGACAATGACGGGGTTTGGTGAGAAGCACTGAATAAAAGCTTTACAAGTAAAGTTGAAGATCCGTTTAATACAAAGTTTCTGAATCTGCTGATATTTCAATTTAAAGGTATAGCTAGTGCAAAAACTAACACACTAGTTGTCAATACTTATTTTGTTTATTTGTTATTGACACTTTTTATAGATAACTGTATAGTACATCCCATAATATAGAATGCTTTGCAAAAGTCTTGACTCTCATTTGTTTATATTTTGCTGAGAAATCAATGCAGCGATTTATTGAAATATGTGCGAACACACCTGGAAATATAGCATACAAGGCAAACGCAGTTTGAAAGTCAATATTTTGTATGACCACCTTTATTTTTCAGCACAGTCGGAACTCGCTGAACAGCTTTCATGTCATTTCTTTAAGTAGACTTCAGGAATAGGTCTCCAGGCTTCTTGAAGGACATTCAAAGCTCTTCTTTGGATGTTGGCTGCCTTTTGTTCTATTCTCTGTCAAGATGATCCCACACTGCTTCAGTAATGTTGGGCTCTGGGGAGGCCAATCCATGACTGATAACTGTCATGCTGAAAAATTAAGCCATGCTTTCTAGTAAAATCAAAATAAATAGAAACTTTTCTTTACCAATAAACAGAATCTGCAATACTAAAGTCATCCACAGATGTCTGCAGACACTCACTGTTGCACCTCTCTGGTGACCCTTATCTGTACATTTGGATGATAATTTGAAAACTTTTAAGGACACACTGGACACCATTCCAAGATATGCCACATTTTTGGCTAACACCTCTTTGAAAATCACTTTGTTGGTGCAAAAACCAAATTATGTGCCTGTCAAACTTTGTTATCTTTTTGCTGTTATGTTTTATAGACTCAGCAAAGAGAAACAGGAGCAAATTGCATATTTTTTGTGAGAGGCTGCTAGTACCAAATCACCTAAAGATAGAATTTGAAATTGGCTAGTCAAGATGTTTGTTATGTGCTTACACAACACCGATTCATCGCTTGAGTTAGGGGACTTTTTTTTTTACCCTTAAATGATTCGTAGAGCAGTGTTAAGTGGCTTAACAAATAAACGCATTGCTTTTGATGGCTCAAGACTTTTGCACAGTACTGTCGTTTAATGTTTGAGCATGTTGAAGAGACTACATGATATAAAGTGTTTATATATCGGTAAAATGTGTTTCCAGTTTAGATGTCCTTTTATGTCTTTGCTATTCTGTTTTACTACAGCCAATGTGCTGTGAATCTTGCAGTAATATCTTCAGCAGGACCTTCTCCTACTTACTCTTCTTTCTCTCTTCAGTCATCATTTTTGACCTTCAGTCATTTCTCATCTTCCCTGCCTATTTGACCTCCCACTTCATACCTTCTTTTATTCTTTATATTCAATACTACAGCTTTTACTTCTTTTTTTAAAGCTGTCTTCACCTACAGTATCTGCTAGAAGCGTTTTGTCTGTATGCATGTATTTTAGTGTACTACAAATATAGACAAATAGTCACTCTGTGGAGGGCAAGGTTACGGGTGAATGAAAACTAGAAAAGCAAAAGGAAACAAACGTAGCCTTGGAGGGTGAACGATTTCCCGAGATTCAGTCTGTTGTCAAGGTAGGGGGCTTATGAGGGATTTCCTGGAATACAATATTTTTAGTCTCTTTCTCTCCTTTCATGTTTGCGCTTTTCTTCTCCCACACTGCAGACTCTACAAAGGGCTCGAAGATGCAAGTTAAATTCTTTTGTTTCAAACAGATAACCTCACTTCAGCAGGAGAGAGTGCTTGCAAGATCCAGTCTCATTCAGCTTCCCCCTGAGGGGACACAAATTCCTTTTTCTCCTCCGCCCCGCTCTCTCACCTTCTGGATGGATTGCGATGATGGCTCGCACCACCTGCACCAAGAGCTTTGTCTGACAGATACAGAAAAAGGATGCTGACACTTGACAGGTTGCAGCACTGTGTTTACTAAACCTCAGCAGTGGGGGAGGTAGACCTTAACATCATTTCCCAGGGTTGCTTGCAGTCTATACAATCACAAGTACAAACAGAGTGAAACACAGTTTTTTTTAC
>VUQG01021137.1:0-10003 GCA_015106755.1 Etia nguti | reverse complement strand
TCTGACTTCTTCCTCTGGCTTTTTTTTTTTTTTTTTTACTTCGCAGTGCAAACCAAATTTTCAGTAGGTGAGGTGGGTGAAGCTTTTATTTAGTTTGTGCTGTTGTGTGCAGCAAGGTTATTTTAGTTAAAACAGCCTAAAACTAATCTAAAAACAAGGGCCAGATTTTGTTCACTACAATATAAGTAAAAACTACACTTTAGAAAAAAAAAGCTGGAAAAATAACTAAAACAAAACAAAATAAAATAAAAACCTAGAAAAAAATCCTTAGTTTGAGTATCTGTTATAAAATACAAAACTATAATAACTCTGGTGTGCAGAATGTGGTTTGCTATTATCTTGCTCAAATAAGCAAAACCTTCCCAGATTGAAAAATTTGTTGGCGGCATTTGTTGTACCTACGTCTATTGTTTAACAACCAATCATATCTGCGCGTGCACGCACCTTCATGGATATAATAAATTGGACTTACCACATTAAGCCCATAAGCCTAATGAAAGCTTGTTCATATATTAAAATTCTGTGGCACAGTTTTAACTTGAGTTTTGTAATGCAGTGAAGAATCTCGTTCACTTACAATGCTTTTTAGAAAGCCTATGTAGTAATGTCCACTGCCTGTTTTTAAATGTGGAGCTGCCTGAAGGTGTGAGGATCACAGCCACTCACTGTTGGTTTTCAGCCTTGTCCCTAGTGGACGGAGATTTCTGCTGCTTCTCTGGTTCTTTAAATCACATTATATACCGCAGATTCTTTTTTAAAATGTTGTTCCTATTTATCTGAATTCTTGCTGAATTTTTGGCACGAGTACTAAGTCACATATATTTACTCCTGACAGACTCTCTGGGCTGCTTTTCTAAATACTTAATCATGTTACCTCATTAGATGCTCCAGCAGGATTTTGCCAGGCATTCCTGTCACAAGTTTTTCAGAAAGTGTTGCTCACATTAAATTTGCATCAAGCTTATATTTAAAAAAACATCTCACGCTTAACACCTGAAATGTTCTCTTTGTATTATTTTAAATTAAATATAGCCTTTGAACGGTTTGTGAATGACTCTTCTGCTTTTATTCATTTATGCAGCATCCCAGATGTTTTTTTTTCTTTTTTTTTTGGTTATGTGGTTGTAACTTAGCTGATACAAAACACAGGTAAACATTAGAAAAACCAATGAATTATTATTACAGCCCAAGTTTTAATTCAACAGCTTCCCCAATTTTGACCAAAACATACTTGTATCTCTGTAGCAGAAATCGGCAGGCGGTAAGAGAGCACTCACCAGCATTCTGAGTAGCACATTTATGAGTTTAAATACTTCAGATTCCAAAAATGCAGCATAATGGAAAACACTATGAGAGCAAGTTATCAGAGCAAAAAAACATTTTGATGGAAATGCGGCAGTCTCGATGTCTGGGTGGAATGCACTCATGCACACATTTGATTGGTAAGGCTGTGCGCTATTTAAACTGTGCTCCACAGGTAAGGAGGTGGGAGAGTGTGCTCCTGTTAAACAAACAAATGAACAAACAAACAATGAGCTTTTCTGAGGACTTTTTAAAGTCTATTAAATTTCAATGAATGATGTGATGCCACACCTAGCAACCCATATCTGGATCTGTCTATTAACTGGTACCAAGAGGTTTTAGAGCCTAAATGGTGATATTTATGAGCATTTATTCTCCTTAAAATATTTGGATGCGTAGCTCCTCTGTTTCTGTTAGATATGCTTGGCATACGTCTCTATTTTCTTAGGCACATAAATCACTGCCAGAGAGGGTGCCTACTGATGACACGCTCTCTTAATTAGTCAAAGCCACTGCTCCCAATTTTCTGTCTGCTTAAGCAGTGAATGAAGCACACACCCAGATAGGGAGCAAAGTTGGACATGACACAGTCAGTGCAGTCAGACTACACCTGATGTGTGGTGCCACTGCCACTGCGGGATCTTACTCTGCTCAACGGCAGATATAAAAAAAAAGGCCATCAGCATCTTGTTCCAGTGCCTGGGCAGAAAGACATGGTAGGAAAGTTGGCAGCAGTATCTTCTAATTTTCATGCTTTTGCATCACCTCAGATGCAGTGTTTTGTTTTGACTAAAGCAGCAGCAGTTGTTAAGGATACAAAAATGCAATAATGAGCCGCAGTTGCATCTAAAAATCAAAACTATTTTTAGTTCTTACTCGAGATAAAATCTCAAGCATATCAAACAAAAAGGCGCTCTAAAGATATACGTCTCCACTGCAGTTTAATGCCCCCAGAACCATAAATAATTGCCCCCACTCACTGTTTATGTTTATTATACTCAGCTATGTCTTTAGGGCTTATAAGTAAACTAGTGTGTGAGCCTGGCCTGCTCACATAACAGCCTCTGAGTAGTTCAGCAGACAGATGAGCAGAGTCCTAATGTGGGAAATTTCTCAAACCTATAGTCACATTAGAAAGTCTCATTTCCCAAACTAGGAAAGTTGTTCTGAACCTGAATACATTAAACTTTGCTCGCTCTCAGCTACATATTCAGATTTATAGCCTTTGAATGAGTCACAGTTCAAAATAATCCTTCTTTATCTCATACTGGGCATGGTGCAGCCCCTCAGTTCATCTACCTGAAAAAATACTTTAGCCCCTCCCCTTTTAAAGCCACCCTCACTTTAAGTCAGCAAGTGAAACTGCAAGCTGAAGATGCTGTGCTCTCAGCCAGAGCTGAGCGTCTGAGACGACGAAATTAAAGATATCTAATATCTTTGACTTAATACAGATCAAAGAAACAACTGTCTGAAAACAAGCATTCATGGATTACTTCTGCAGCTGGTTCTAACCTCCTTATTTGAAACTCTGGCCGTTGTTAATGTGTGTCCTCTTTTGTAGGACAGAAAACTTAAAAAATAAAGATAGGTCTCAGTTTTATTTCAATTCAGTTCAGTGATTGGGGAGGTATAAACATCTGCAAGGCTGCTCTATTTTATTTTATTTTATTTTATTTTACAGTTGCTGGAATTTGCTTGCCTTTTTTTATTGAAAGGCTGTTCAGCTGCTTTTGTAAGGACGCCGCATATTTTGCTTTTAGCATGCCTCTAAGAAGACGGAGTGTTGTGGCCCCCGCTCTGCCTTATTGACTTATCATTTTTGGATAATGTCCATGCCATAGTGCTGAAAGGCCTGCACGTCTGCTTAATCAATCTCTCGTACATTTTCTTTTGAACTTAATTGACTGATTTTCTTTAGACATTCAATTCTGGGCGGGATGAGGGTACAGTTTCACACTGCCATTCACCGGTCCTCACAAATCTCAGTCTGTTGATCATATCGCTACTCTGGGAAGCTAAATGCGAGGTAGCTGCTTTGTCAGCAGTCACTCTGTTGATCCTTAGATGGAAAAACATATATGGGAATACAAGTGAGAAACATACAGATAAAAAGCAAGTGGGCTTTTACTTGAAATGCCCATTTTACACTTTCTATCTGTATATATATGAGTAATGGTGTTTGTGTGTATTTTGCTGTCTGTATGTATTACTAGTCTGCTTATCTTTGCCAAACCAATCCTGGGAGCAGTTGTTAAACTTGTATATAAACTTATAAATATGAAAATTCAAATATAGTTACTCAGTGGCATTTTCATCAATACTGCAAAGTGTTTATTGAGTTTGTGAAGTAATTAACTGGTTCATGGTTGTGAAAGAAAGTATTCAGTGTATTGTTAGTGTGTGTTGTAATAATGTGTTGCTCGATCAATACAATTAAAGGCTCATTTAATTGCACACTGTGGGATGCTGAACTGTCACCACAGCCCTTCCACAAAAAAAATCATGCAATTATTAACAGTCTTTTGCAGTTTATTAGTTGTAAGACTCACTTCAGTGGTTAAGTAATTAAATCATATTTATCTGAAAGCTCACAAATCTGTCAATGCAAGAAATGTGTGAAAACTGTGTGCAAAAGAGGCGAAGCACTTGCATCATACCAGTCATCATTTTTGCTGGTGTGTGTGTTCATTTTTTTTTTAAAAAGAAAAAGAAAAAGAAAAAAGAAGTTGCTTTTATGTTTGATTGATGATGCTTCAGAAATGGCAGCGGCTGAAGGAGTACATAAACTAAATACGTGGTCAATATACATAAAACGGCTGATAACATGAAAAATCAGTCATTTTTGTGTGTTTTTTCCCTGCATGTGTTTACTCCTGGTGGGTGCATGTGCTGATGACAGCTACATTTTTCTCAGTCGAAATCATTACCGCCGTCTCTGGAGATGTTAACTCAGTCTGCAGTCTTCCTCAATAGAAGATTAATGATAATGATTTATTGAGGTAACAACAAACACTCATGTAAGAAGATTTCTGACTTAAAATTTTATATTTCATCAACATTAAAATGTAACGGCATACAGTGCATAAACTAGAGGCGCTTTCATAGAAAGCAAAATGGTTAAGCATCCACATTAACACACGAATGTCTGGCTGATTACTTAACGTATTCAGATTATCAGCCTTTTAAAGACATCAAGTTGAGCTGATTTTACCATCGCAACCTTCTTTCCTTTTAAACTTCAAGTTCTTATTTATGACATGTTCATCCACTCATTCTGTATACTGTCTATGGCATTAGCACTTGTCAAAATGGATGAGGACAAATGATCCTGTTTGTACTGAGCCTGGTGCAATCAAAGAGCTGAGTACTGCTGTGATTCACGTCTGATTAACTGAGGACACGGTTTCTGTGAGTCACTTCTGAAAAACTTCAAACATTTAAAAAAAAAAAATACACAGTATACATGTGAGAGACCAAGAAAGAAGATGATGAAGAAGAAAATACCGCCACAAATTTTTGGTTGTTTCTCTTGCTTATCATTGTTAAATAAAAGCAGAATAAACATTTAAATATAGGAGCTGCAGTGCTATATGTCTAGTAGCTGCTTTTTCTATGTATGATTGCTCCTTCCTCTGACAGGCTTTGCTGATGGATACCACTTAAGGTGAATGCTCTCAGAGATGGATCTCAAGACTCAGACATGGACCAATAAGTCCAAACAGCTGACTAGGCAAGTGAGCAAAGCCACAAGTTTAATCCCAAAAAGTTGATTCTCTTCATCTGGATGTAGCATTTTCAGTAGGAGAATAATTTCGTCAACTTCATGATTCTGTCACATCATCTGCATCGGCTAACAAGACAACCAACAGAAGGCCTCATCCTGTAGATCTGTGAGCAGTAGAAGGTTCTTGCCATTGGGGATGGGTGTGTATTGATGTATCTGTCCTCCCAAGAGCTGGTGATCAGGGCACAGACATTCTGGATCATGGAACTCACCTTAGCTGACAGCAGTTATTCTCTCAAATTCTCCCTGTCAGCCGTCACACCACGATTTACTGCTGCATTCCTCCATCACTTATATTTGAGAAGCAGCATCATCAGACAAACTTCCTATGAAGAAGGACTCACAGAGGAGTGTCAGCTTGAGCTGACTGTTGCAGGAAAGCCCTGGAATACATGTGAAGGGGGATCTGTAATTCGTGTCTGGGCTGTGGTTACCTCTTCTGCTGTCAGCCTTTGCGCATGTGGTTATTTCAGCCTTCGACTCAATGAATTTCAGTGCCAGTACCATGCTTGCAAGTTAAAAACATTGCTAGCTAATTAGAATGCTAGCACGATGAAATATGCAAACACACACGCCCTCTTACTTCGGCAGAGAGGTCAGTACACAAGACAATAGAGAGGCCTTCCGGGGACTTTCACTTTCATTGCCATTGGACTGCTGTGGAATGTACAGGCAGTTCTCTGTGAATTGCTGTTCAGTAACCCCAGGGTTGGTGAGCTTGCAAGCGATGAGGCGTAGATAAAACGTTCTCTTCCTCTTTTCCTTGACTTGCTGGTACACATCGTAGGATACCTCGGGGTGGGAGATCTTTGTTCTGTGCTCTTGATGCATCTTCCAGAGCAGGGTGGCTAGTGAAGTGCTGGAGCTGAGAAGTGTATGCCCGGTACTTTTACAGGGGAATGCTCAGACCTACCCGAATGTGCAGAATGTGCAGAGATATTTCTTCAGGTGCTGAAATAGAACCTTAAGGGGGATTAACCAAGATCGAAGCACAGAACATGGAGTGAATGTTTAAAAAAGAAGGGGCAGGTAAGTCATTATAATGCACTGGCAGGAGCAAGTGTAGGATATACACTAAGTGTGATGAATGCATCATTAATAGACTTGAGCTTTCCAAGCTGTGCCAAGTCAAAATGCTGTGAAAAAGGTAGTTTAGCTGTTGCTGTGAAGAGTTAAATAGTTCAGTGAAACGTGCATTTTAGCTATGTTTTTGTCAACTATGGATAAATTTCAGCTGTGCACTACCTGCTTACGACCCGGCCTTACATCCTCCATTTAAATTATATCCTCCCTTATATTCTGTCACTTTGGAGCACAGGCAAACTTAATTTGGGTTCGTATTGGACTGAAATTCATAAAAGCTTCTCTGTCCTGCTTTCAGAAGAGGTCAATAAAACCATGTACAGCTCAAATACACTGCTCATGACTCTGACAGAGCCATGTTTGCATAAGCTATTTGGTTTTGTTGTTGTTTATGGCCTCAAGGCAGGCTACATTATGTCTGTGGTCTTCTTTGATTTTATTTGCATAAGAATTGAACACCCACACTGTCCTGGCATCTAGATATTCACAATAAACACTTTAATTTTTTTTATTTTTTTATCTATGATGCATACCAATATACGGATATGGAAACCATGCAAACATGCATACATTTCCTCTGGCTTTAATATCTTTTTTTAAATGTAATTTTTAATAACATATACCTCCTGGAGCCTTTGTACATTAGGATGTTCAAAGTTTATTTTTTCCCACTGAGATCAGTTTCCATTTCAGCTTTGTAAACCAGCGGTCTGACAGTGACTTTCCCTGGCCTGACGTGAGAAAACAAATCTGCTGCACTGTCAGCTTGACAGCAGCCTATGCCAGAGAAAGGCAAAGTGAAAGGTCTGTCAGGGCCAGTCAAATTATTTCTCCTGCCCTGATGCACTTGCAGACAGATAAGCTGTCCTTACACAGTTCCCCTCCTCAACTCACCTCTGTCCTCCCCAGGCTCCGTGCAAACACTCAAAACCAATGATTGATAGAAAAGTGCGGGCGCAAGAATATTGTCAGCACTTGTTGCCTGGCAGAGGTCTCCATCAGTGGCATAGCTAACACGGGTCCTCCATCCATCGCTGAGAGACTCCAGACATCACAGGTCTCCAAACAAATGTCACAAAAGTCACTCTTCCCTGTATTTCCATTGTGTGCGCTATTATGGAGTTCTGCCAAGTGCTGACAGACAGCCAGTGCGGACAGGAAGACACTGTGAATATAGAGGAGTTAAGCCTCGGTGTTGACATTTCGAAAATGCTTGTTTTGTTGTTGGCCCGCAGTCTGAAATTGTGGCTCATCCAACCTTTAAGACCCCTGTTCTGTGTCTGCAGAGATGTCAGCGCTGTTAACAATGTGTCAAGCGCGCACACGGAGCTAAAGAAAACACATCCACCTTCATTAGGCGTGCTGACTGGGAATATGATTAGTCATTTTAGTAAGGAACTTGCTAGGACTGATTTCTAGCGCACAGGCTTCAGCGGGGTCATAAATGTAATCAGTGTTTACAGTTTTGTGGTAAAAGTGCTCCTCCAGGATCCATTTGCTCTGAGTGAAGTTAACATGCCGCTGTTACTTGAAAACCGTAATTCACATTTACCAGGGCTATGGAAAGGAGACTCATTTGTCATTTATTTATCATATGACACACATGTAAATGGATTATATAGCTGAGGCTTAGAGTCCATTCTCTCCTACTGCTCCTCCACAATCCCTCATCCCTCACTCCCACCGTCTTCCCTCCTGTCACCAGAGCTGTGCTCATATCCATTACACGACTCCACTCCTGTGATAAATCTGTCTGTCAGCAAGACATCATAATCAAATTGTTCCAGAGGTCATTTAACATTGCAGAGGAGGGACTTCACTTTAGCCCTTGGAAGATCCGGCTTCAAATACAATTAATGTGTCAGAGATGAATTGCGGAATGAAGCATTTGCAGAGAAAATGAACTGTCTTGCCGACTGAAATAGCCTCGTTATGGCCAACTGTGTCACTTTATCTGCTAACTTCCATCTCTGGTATTTAGTTGCTATTCCTGCTCTCACAATATCGGTTGTTTTAATAATAATAAATGATAAGCCGGTTGCTGATGACAGATTCAAGATGGCTTTTAGGAATGCTGCACCAAATTCCCTATATTGACACCAATATACAGAACTTGCAATACAATCACATCACTAGAAAAAAGCTGCACATTGATTTTTGTAACAGTGCATAAGTTGGGCCTATAAACACAGGTGGGGTCTTCTAATGAGGCCTCTGCATATGTATTTGGTTTCTCTTTAGAATTAGACTGAGTTTTCCTTGCTGTACCAAGCCTGCATGTTATTAAGTACCTCAAACACAATCACAATGTCAGAGTTGTGCTCCTAGCTGGGAGTGTTCTTCAACTAACTGGGTATGAAGGCAATTGGTACACATGCCTTTTACCTTTGTTTTTTTATTCCATTCACCATTCCTGGAATATTTTTGCTGTGCGTCTCTGATATTAGGATTCTCCACAGGGTTGCATTGGACTCATTCTAGTACTATTAATAACAATAATAACAATAATAATCACCATCGTGTCCACTAGTGATTCACATGCACAGTTGATATAGATTAAAAACTAAACACGCAGATACATGCTGATGTGACTGTCCTCTGAATCTGGACCTAAATTATCTGGTCAATTAACTGATTAGTCAGTCAGCAAAGAACTAATCACCCTTCATTACATTAAGTCACATTTAAGAACAGCATCAAACATTTCCAGTTTCTCATGTGAAAGTATGGTGTTTTCCTTATTTCATTAAATACCTTTATGGTTTGTACTGTTTCTCAGAAGGCCCAGAAAAAACTGTTTTTAATGTTTGTATACTTGAACAGTCAAATAAATAAATGAATATTAAGTAAATAAATAATCTTTAAGCGTTTGCATCGGTTTAATACGGCACATCTGTTGGCCCATGTCTGCCTGTATTCCCTGGATGACTGGGTTCTCCTTAATGTTCTATTCTAATGTTTTATTCTTTTTGTCATTTCTACTTTCCTTGTTTTCCATCCATCCATCCAGCCTATCCCAGCTGTTGTAGAGTGGGCAGATCGCTAGTCTAGCTCCAAAAAAGGGAGAAAAACAACCATTCACGCCCACATTCACACCTACAGCCAACTTACCAGTTAACGTATGTCTTTGGACTGTGGGAGGAAGCTGGAGTTCCCAGAGAGAACTACACAGGCACATGGAGTCCATGCAAACGGAACACAGAAAGGTGGCTTGTGGATTCAAACTCAGGGCCCTCCTAATGCGAGGCAAGAAGGTCACCATGCCACCCTATCCTCTGTTCCCCCTTCTATTCTCTCATATTGCCTTGCAGCCTCTTTTATTGTGCAACCTGCAACACCAGCTCCATCATATCCTGGATGTTTCAGGTGAGTCTTCCCCAAAGCCATCACTCTCTGTGGGCCCTATTCTGTTTCAACACTGCTCTGCTAAGTTGCTTCATCTAATTCGAATAAACAGAATACCTTCATTATACAAATCCTTGCCATGAATAAGCAGAATAAATTGTATTATTTACGTATCACTTCTTGTTGAGCACAGATTAAACAATATTACCAGCATTAAGTAATTATCAGCTGCATTCTAACATAGCTCACCCTGAGTTTACAGTGCAGACCTATTTCTTCTATTTCACAGGGCTTTGCCTTCTACCAGGTTACACAGGTTTAGGGAGCTGAAGCTGAACAAATACATTCTTTATGACACAAACAGAGTGCAGACTGTGCAGACAGTCTCTGTGCTGACTGGCTGACCTGTGCTGATTGTAGAACTGCTATTTCATCATGCCGTGTTACTCATTCAGTTACTGGGGGGGAAAAAAGAAAAGAAAAAAAGGA
>VUQG01021136.1:0-10123 GCA_015106755.1 Etia nguti | reverse complement strand
TTTAGTACGACTTTGGTAAGCTACAAAGCCGCACCGCTTGATGGATTGTCGGAGCATTACGGCTACCGTAGTCAGGAGCCTCGCGGAGTAATCTGGGTCCAAACCTCCATCTGCTTCAGGTCCCAAAGTCAAACGAACACTGCAGCATTACTGATTTACTTACTCTAAATTCTTTCATCTTTAATAAAATGATCAGCGTTGCTGCTTTACCAGGTTTAACAATTAAGTTTAACATCCAGGCATCCATGAAAACAGAATTTATTAAATTTAACGGAGTTAGCAGTTAGCAGGAAGTTAGCTCGCTAGTTTCCACCTAAATATGATATACCATGTTCTGACTGAGAGATTTCTGAAAAAATTAAACTTACAGCTCTGCTATCACTTCCAACATAAATGAAGACAGAAAACTAAACAGCAGTGACTTTTGTAGGGTTACTGAAGTTGGACTAGCTGGTGTATAATGATGTGCTACGTGATCGCTAGCGACACAGCTATGTTAGCATAACATAAACACAGTGAAGCTGGAGGATGAATGCTAACTTTTTTCCACTCGATAAAAGTTAACGTGAGAGTTTCTGTAGGAAAAAATGAACCCCAACTGGAGTTATAGAAAAAAATTCAACCCCTGCACAGTTATCATGAAGGGGGTGGCTTTAAACACCCAAACGCTACTACAAGATTAACATGTTTTGTTTTGTTTTCTGCTGCTGCACAGTTACTGAAGTCTAAAGACGGATACGCACAGGGAGAGACTAGTAGCAGTGTGGCAAACAGAGAGAGTGTGAAACAGGTTATATCAGGAGTAAAAGATGCACACAAATGTGTCGGTTCACTTTTGTTAGTTTACTTGGGTTCAGCTGAGAGAAGCATAATTCCAGCAAAAGCCATTGGAAAGAACCAAGTTTGCTCTAAGTGTGCATGAACATGAAGAGATGAGAGGAAAAAAAGAGAGAAACTCAGAGAGGAGTGCTTCACAAAGGCGTTACCTCGTTACCTCTGCATGTATGGAAAGAGTGATCTCAAGTTTTATATTTAAACTATCTATTTCACCAATATTCAGGGCACAGTATTGGGTTTTTCACACACAAACATATGTACACTCACACATCAGTGCTCGATACTTATATTAAGAGCTGGATGTGTGCTTTCTGAGTTTACGTATGTTTCTAAACTGCGCTTTTCAACTGACAGGTAGAATCAGGGCCTTTTATCTGCTCCTGCCAAGCTAAACTGTTGATCTTTCTGCCATCCCTTTCCATCTGACTCAGTCTGACTCCCCCTCTTTCTTTGATTACCTCTCTCTCTATCTCTGCGTCCATCCTCCCTCACTCCCCTGTTCACATCCACTCCTCACTCTTCATTACTAGCATACTCGAAATAGAAGGACTGAGGCAACAGCACAAAGAACAAAAGGGAGGGAAGGAGGAAGAAGAGAATGATGATTGAAAAAAAAACATGGACAAAAGGATTAAATCTGGAGCTCTTTGCCCTGAAGAGCGATGGAGAAAACAGAGACGGACTGGAGTCAAATAAAGAAAAACAGCAAATGTGGCACGTAGGAAATCAGATGGGCATAGAGGGGAAAATAAAGAAACAAGAGACATTAGGAGGGAGAAGAAGTGAGAAATAGTTGCAGAGAGAGATGCAGATGAGGGAAGGTTTTGTGTGTCCTTTGATGTGTGAAGGAAACAATTAGAATTGCATGTGTGTAACTGGAGTCAGTGTTAATTTGGGTTTTGATCTGAGCGTATTCATCTGGATTGGACGCATGTGTGTCTGCACTGATGGATGCGAGGAGAAAATACAGTGGATTTTTTATTATCATGTATTGTCTGGTTTTGTTTTTAAAGTGAAATCTAATTTAAACTAAATCCATAACACAAAACATCTCTTTATGATTTTGCCAGAAAAACAGGATTTTTTGCACAAACTTTCTGCGATTTCACTCCCAAGTTCTTGTTATAACTTCACAGGACTCTAGCTGAGCTCCACTTTCAGTAAATCAGCAGTTCCTTTGTGGACTTTTTTCTTCTTCTTCACATTACAGTGTAACAAAGCAAGCGTGACCCACTGTGATAAACTACAGAAACCATTTGACTGCTCTTTGGAAAATTTCCAGTTTGATGGTTGGCTCCGCATGCCCCCATCCCAAAGTACCCCCACACTGTTCTCAGCATTTCATGCAGTGACTTTCACGAGAGCTTGCAGCCATCAGCATATGAATGGGTAATTTGAGAGCCAAATCATAATGTGCTTCAGATAATAGCCCCGAATAAATGGAGTCCAGAATAAAAAAGGGTCCCAATTCTGACACGGTTTGGAGTCAAAAACAACCTTTTATGTAAATTCTGCTTTCAATCGTTCTCCTTTTAAGGGGTCAACACGAGTCGTGCCCTAGATATGTTGGCGTTTTTGACTGACAGCGACACTGTTGTGGCTGAAAAATGTTTTGGATTGTAAATGTGCATCTGCGTGTGGTTATCATGGCAACGCCTGGTCCTAGAGATGCTTATAGGACCTGGAACTACTGCTAAAGGTGCTGTAGTGCTCTGGGAGGTGTTAATATGTTTGTGAAGAGATGTTAAGTTTTTTGTTTGTTTGTTTGTTTTTATTTTAATTTCCACAGCAGCTTGACATTTTGAGTTGTTGAATTTATTATGAAGGTTTTGGGTTTAAAGTTTTATGCGGTGTGACCTCAGATTGCTGAATAAGGTCACCAGATATCGAGAGCAAAAGAGCGGACCGATATAGGATTTGTCTTGATACTGATATTTGATATATAGTCCCGATTAAAAGTCCCAGGAGTGAGACAGAACAAAAAAATGTTTTGTCTCACTCCGATTTCTTCTTGTTGCACATTGAAGCTCTACGTGGAACCTTGTTAAGATCCAACCATGCAAAATATGATTTTGCCATTTTTCAAGTGGTCTTAAACTTTTGATCGGGACTGTACAATTCCAGCAGATTGGCCAGTGTCCTTTGTTTTCCTCACTCACTATGTGTTTATACACCACTCTACATTTAATCATTGCCCCCCCCACACCCCCAAAAAAGGGAGTCTGTAATCTGTTAGGGGTCTGTTTGTTAGCACTTTAGCAACCACAGTTTTCAAGATATCATTTTCTGTGATAGTAAAAGCCAAAAACAGCTTGAACTCATTTAATTTTGGTGGCTTTTTCCTGTTAAAAGGGAGTTTTGTCCTTCCCACTTTTACCAAGTACATGCACATAAGTGGTCATCTGATTGTTTGGGCTCTCTCTGTATAATTGTACGGTCTTTACCTTACAATATTGAGTGTTTTAAGGTGACACTTGCTTTGTTTGGTGGTATATGAATAAAATTCAATTGAACTGAAGTTATGTGTAATTATTTATTTATTCGTTGACCCTCTGTCCAACTCTGCAACTTCCCTGTTGATCTGAGCAGAGTGCCCTCTGGTGGACAAACGATGCAGACTCAACATTAATAATATGGTTGAAGGGTGTTTTCTCCCTTTCGTTTAATTTTCGTTTATAAACCGACACTGTTTAACTAATAGCTAAATGCAGATAGCTTTCCCCCTGGGATTAATAAAATATTCTAAATATCAGCCTGCTTGGTTATCAGCCTGCCATTAAATACATTGGCTGTGTTTTACTAAAAGGCCACTTGTTTATTGCCATTTTTAATGTATCAGTACCTCCCAATAGCATAGCTGGTTTTCTTTTCACTGTGTAAGTCTGTGTGGGTATGTGTTTGTGTGTCATCATGGCAAAATGTGGTCTGAGAGACACCTGCTCTAACAGGTGCCACTCTGTCGTGGCTGAAATTGTTTTCACCGTGTGTGTGTGTGTGTGTGTGTGTGTGGTGTTATCATGGCAACATATGGTCCTGGAGACGCTCGTTACTATCACTACCAGGTAGTTTTGAGTACTTTGGCTTGTGTGTATGTGTCTGTCTGTGGAGTTTGTCAAGACTATAGTCACAGTCCAGCATGACACAGTCAAGAGACTTTAGTGTTGCAGACAACACTTAAGTAAAGACAGCCTGTGAAGACAAATGCCGTCCCAGAATTGCTGGTGTTGTCGCAGTGGGGATCACATGCTGCATGGTGTCTTGATTATTTTCTGATGTTTTTCTTTCTTTTTTTTGTCATTCTCCTATTGTCTTGTGTTGATTCTGTAGTTTGTGTTCTTGGTCTTTAAAGCTTTTGATATTTGAGTTTCTCACTTCTGCTTTGATCTTTATCAGTTTCTGTCATATTATCTGAGTTCTTTGGAGTACATGTGGATTGATGGTGTTTGTTCCCATTTTAATTTATTTTTAATTTGTTTTTAATTCCCTCCATGTCCCGCCCAATTCTTTGGTCATGCCTCAATCCCTTTGTGTTTTCTTGTTTTCTTTCCTGTTTTCTTTCCTTCGGTTGTTTCCGGTTTTACTTTATATCCTGCCTCAGGTTTCCTCCCTGTCTGTATTCTCCAATTCCCTGATTGCTTTCACCTGTTTCCCTTTGGTTATCAGTTTCTTGTGTATAAATAGTCCGTGTATAAATAGTCCTGCCCTCTCTGAAGCTTTTACCAGATCTTCTGCTGTTCATCTCTCCTGCGTCTCTTGTGAGTTTATTTGGCCTTAATTATTCTCAAAGTTACCTTTACTCTTTGGTTTATTTACCTGGAGTTTCCTTCTCATGGACTTTCAGGGCTTTGAATAAAAATTGTCTTTTGGTCCATCCGAAATCGAGTTATGGGACACACACAATGTAACACATCATTTCTTTTCAGTAATTTAAGCATCCCTTAAAGTATTTATTAATGACTCAAAAATCTTGTATCAGAATACCTGTTCTAGTGACTCCAGTATTATAAAACTTTATGCACTCGCAGTTCTGTGCAAAAACTGGCTCAATACTCAAGACTCCACAAATGAATGAACCTGGTTACCAACTTATAACTGAAACCATAGGTTTTCTCAAAAATTCTAAATCTAAACATTCATTCACCTTGCAATTTATTACGTACACCCAGTACTGGGTTGGACTTCATTTTTGACTTCAGAACTGCCTTAATTGTTTGTGATATCAACAAGGTGCTGGAAACATTCCTCGCAGATTTTGGTCCATATTGACATGATAGCATCACACAGTTGCTGGAGATTTTTTTGGCTCTGTAAACCCTACAGACGGTTGTGTGGGAAAATCCCAGCACTTTCTGAAATACTCAGACCAGCCTGTCTCAGACAACCATGCCATATTCAGAGTCACTTAAATCACCTTTCTTTCTCATTCTGATTCTCAGTACGTCATTTTGACCGATACCCAGTGCACTGAAGTGCTGCCAGGTGATTAATACAGTGGCAGTCAAGTGTAGATGGGACTCAGGCTATGAAACCAAGCCTTTGCACCGTTGAAGCAGATAAAGATGAACATTTCCTCTGAACATAATCCAGCCAGCAATAAATCGGGAGAAAAATGTAGATGGAGTTTAACTAAACCTTTCTCTCATATTGCTTCATGTCGTTTTAACTCTCAGTAATCTGGCCCATCTTCAGAAACTTGTAAGAGCAACAAGCCCATAACAATCACACCTCCTGCTATCTCACTGTGTTGCTCCATTTTTGGGGAAGCAACAATGTAGCTCTAGAGCCTAAATATGCCATCAGTGTATTTTCACCTAATTCAAAAAGTTTAAATCCCTAGTTATATAAGGCTGGAGTTTCCTAAGTGGTACTCGTTCACAGCAGCAGACATGCATGAAAAATCAATTGTACTCAAGTTATGTTCATTCTGTTATTTGCTGTTTCTGTATTTGCATGTGTGCTTGTTTATATTTACTTGATTGTGTATTCTGGGTCTGTCTCTTTAATCTGTATTTGGGGCCCAGCCCGTGGCAGCTGTTCTCACACTCCTTATCACGGCAGGAGAAAAAAAAGAGGGATTAGAAAATAGGGTTGTGGCAGGTGAGAGGAGGACGAGACAAAAGTAGAGAGAGACATGAGGAGAGTAAGCTGATGGAAAGGAGGGGGTTAGATGAAGGGAAAACAAGGAATAGAGAAAGATGCAAGAAGATGGAGAGGGGAGAAAATGGAAGAATGTGGAAAGGGGAGGCGAGGAGAAGATGGAGACAGAAAGAGGGAAGATGAGATGAGAAGCGTGAGGAGAAGCACTCTCCTTCGTTCTCCCTCTGAGACATGAAAGAGTCCACACATGTTCACGCCTCTTCTTCCTCGTCCCCTCCTCCTCTCTCTTCTTCAGATGTCTCGGAGTACACGTGTATGCGTGTGTCGGTGTGTGTGCTTTCTTTGACATACCAGCACCCTGTCAGCCTTATTCTTAACTTTAACTTAGGGTCCTGGTTTCAGCATAAGACAGCCGTCAACTTTATATAATATACCATAAATTGATCACAAATGTCTCTCACTGTTATTTGTGGATTAAGAGACCCTTTTAAATCATTTATCTTTTATTTTTAATGAGATATCGACACTCATTTTCAACATCCATCACTCTTATGTTCCATGTTCTGCTGAACATTTTAGCGAAGCTCAAGGCTGTTGACATTTGGCTAGTTGAGTGTCTGGAGCATTTTGTCTGAGACTTAATCAGAATATTTGTTTTCTAAACCATTAATGCTATTTGAAGCCATTTACTACTGGAAACAGTGCGCATTATTCAGTCCAGCAGAGGTAGCTTGTTTGCAGTGCTACCCCAGTCTAGCAGGGGCAGCACTGCATGCCATCTATGTGCGGCGAGCTCTGATGTGGATGGAGACAGTGTACAAAGTATGTGGTCTTGATCTTTGAAGGGGTTTTTTTTTTTTCTCACACCACTCCTGTTCCCGGAATATTGCACTTGGCAGATACATATGTCATCCGCTTCCAGAGAGACACAGTTGGGATTTTGGAGGTCTGGACTAGAGCACGTCTGCAGTGGGTAAACACCCCTGAACTGGCTCACGTGTGCACATTCTTGGAACCATAAACTACACTTTACTCCCTTTACAAATCACCACCAGCCTATGGAAACTGCAATAGTGGTTAAATACCTGGGACTCCTGATCTGAAGGAAAACTGAAGAAGCCTTTGGGATTAGTTCGAGTTGCCTTTACCTCAAGCACTCAATTATGACCATGACCTGGATGAGCAAGACCCAATAGTACAGCATTACACAGATACCTGAGAGGCCTCTGTTTCTCAAACCAGGCACTTTGTTGTACTTATGCTCTTTCTCACTGAGGAGCAGGGCCTCTACCTCGTCTTTCTACATGATGTGGTTTGTGTTGTACTGTAAAGGGAGTTTTACACACTTCTGTATGGCATCTTTGTGTTTTGGTAGTTTCCCAAAAAAGATTTAATTTCTAGAATGCTACTTTGAAGACATTTTAAAGAATTCTTTTTCTTGAAGAGAGTCTATTAAAATATTATGCTCAAGAAAATCTGCCACCCACATTTCTAATAATATATTTTTTTAAAGTTTATTGTTATAGCAGTTATCACAGCCTTTCTACAGAGGCTGGTGCAGAACAATTAATAAAACATGCAGTAATAAATATAACATCAAATTACATGGGGAATTGTAATTGATGGTAAATACTGCACAGTTGGGTACCCTCTTATAAAGCGTTTGTGACCATTCAACTCCATATTGATGTTTGAAGCTGTAGATTATGTAGATTACAAATTGGATCGCGTTGCACTCCCAGCTGTTTTGGGTGTTTTGGAGATCCGAGCATTTTGTTTGAAGACGATGTGATCTCCGCCTCAAAAACAATCTTCCAGGCTCTGCTACATATGGCTGGCAGTCTTGTTGTTGTCTTTGTGAGGTTGCCAGGCAGAGATTCCAGAAAGTTCCTGCTCTGGGCCAAGAAACAGTCTGGCACACAGCCCCCTGATATAACTGACTGTAAAACTACAAGTGGTCGTGTTTACATTTTGTACAGATTATATAAAGCAGATGTAACATGTCCATTATGGGCTTTTTTTTTTTTTTTGAGGACATGGTTTAAACATCGATAGTGATCGATAGCATCATATATAGCGTGCAGACCCAAGACGTGTCATTAGTCTAGAAAATGGTATCGTCTTGGTTCAGGTGTCTTGTTAACATACGTCTGCATTTCTTTTTCTTTATTTATATGCAGCCATTACATTCTTGGTTTTTCTCTCCATCTCTCCTTTGTCTTCCTGTAATGACAGACCTCCTGGTATTCACTTGGCAAACAAACAATCTTCCTCTTCTCTCCAAGTACAGCAGGTGTTCAGAGTTGCATCCGTGAGGGATATAATGAGTTTTGGAGAGGATGTGGCTTTAAATAAATGTACCTCTGCAGAGTTGTCAAGCAGGAAACTTCTTTTTATCGAATACATTACGCTAATTTAATTTGTTTTAATCTGATTCAAGAGAGTTTGATTGAATTCACCATTTGCTTAATTTGTCTTTCACTTTCAGTTTTTCCCCTCATGTAACGGTGCCACATGTGGAGCTGAATCAAAGCTTTTTAATTGGACAATAAAAGTGTTTCTGAATCATTTTTTTCTGTTTAACCGGCTATTTGGGTTTATTTGGCTTTTAACCCAAATATTAAAAGGTAGATAACAGCCAGTTTAAGAGGTTTGTACTTTGTTCTCCTACAGGTTCCTTCTCTGATGATGGACAGTCAGTTTTCAGAGTTCACCCCAGATATAACTCCCATCATGCTTGCTGCTCACACCAACAACTACGAGATTATCAAGCTGCTTGTCCAGCGGAAGGTAATGGTTGTTTTACACATAGGTTATCAACATAAGGAGTAGTAAGCTCTTTTTTTGTCTTCCTTGATGGTCAAGGAATAAAGCGAGATCTTTATTAGCTGCATTTTTATCAATGATTTGTTGTTCGATGTTGTTGTTCTGTGTAGGTCACCATACCCAGACCACATCAGATACGATGCGACTGTGTTGAGTGTGTATCCAGCTCAGAGGTAAGGGATTTTTTTTCTTTAGTGCTGCATCGTTTGCATTGCTTGCATTGTGTTTGGTTTGCTGAACATTTATATTTGAATATACTGGAATTAGGGCTGTCACGATTAGTCGACTAGTCACGATCGTCGACGACTAATTTAATAGTCGACGCATCATTTGACGCTTTGTAAGATCCTGAAAGACGCAGGAATAAATAGTAGGATTTAAGAGTGTAATAACGGACTGAAACAGTAGATGGCAGCAATGCATCTACAAGGATGCCAGCTGCTGTTAAATGCCAAAGAAGAAGAAGCAGTCTCCGGTATTGTAGCTGTGTCCAAATTCAGGGGCCGCGTCCTTCGGAGGCCACATTTATAGCCCGATTACATGGCAGCGACGCGACGCAGGCTGTCCAACTTCAAAGACTCCTCCAAATGTGCCCTTCATTTCCCCAAATTTGAAGGATGGGTCAGGTGTATCCTTCATGGCCCAACCTATCCCAGAATTCATAGCGTGGCCCAGGAAATTCCAGTTTCCAACAATGGCGGCAGCTACTTAGTTTTAATATTACTCTTGTTACTCTTTCTGGGTCACAAAATAAACTTTTAAGATATTTTCAGGAGAGAATGTAGATGTTTAAACTTCAAATATCTGCTCAATTTATCAAGACATCACATATTTGCAAAAGTGCTCCGACGTTTTTGGAGACGAGCTGACCGGGAGGTGAAGGGTCACAAGAGGCGGCGAGAGCACCGGACTCCCAGCACATCGTTTTCAGACCCCCGCGGGCTTTCACTACTCAGATTGAACATGATATATAAGTCACTTAGATAACTTAAAAATGTTATTGTTTGACTTTTTTCTGTGTTTTATTTGTTCCTGAGTAAATCGGTTTGGCTGAGATTAAAGTTATAGTTTTCACACAGCTGAATAAACTTCACACAGAAAACTGATTAAACAGAAGTGTGAGATGGTAGAATTTACTCCAATGTCCTGTTATATTTTAGATAGCAAGGAGCAGACGGCTGAGTTTATTAAACTCCACCGAGACAATCTGCAAATTTCATTAAAAGTTTAATAAACTATCATCTTGTCTTTATTTTTAGTTAGCACATACCTTAAACACTTCAAGCTGTAAGCTAATGATAGTTATATAAGAGCAGATGCATGCTGGTGCAATAAACTGTACGTTTTACATCCAATGGATGCA
>VUQG01021135.1:0-10172 GCA_015106755.1 Etia nguti | reverse complement strand
TTATTGTGGTTACATGAATATGCATAGTCTCATTAACATATGACATCTTTACACAGGCATACATGTGAACAAAGAGTACCTTGTCTGTGTGTACGTATAGGTATGCGTGTGTGCGTGTGTATGTGTGAACGACTCCCCGAAGCTGGTGCTAGGAGCCCAGTGGTCCACCTAAACAAAAGGCACTTATAATTAAACAGATACAGAGTAGTTGTCCTCCTTTACCCTAAATCAGAAAGAGAAGGTACGACCTCTCTCATGACCTTAGGGTATGTGTATGCCAGAACACTCTGGAAGGCACACAGAGTCTTTACAGACTACTAAGGATCAGACATCCTATCAATATGCAATCGATTATATACCTCTAAGCATATATGTTTCTAAGCATAGATGACAATCCAAGATTATAACTCTGACAGTCTGGAATACTTAACAACAGCCTGTGATCATCGCCACCTTGAACAGGAATGAGTGCAAGTTGCCAGAGCTACGAGTAGACCACAGCTGTTCCTTATAACCAACCTCTGACTAACAGCTAAGGGAGGGGTGAATGTTCATGCTGCGTTCACAGACACCAGGTATGAACCAACATCCACCAAATCTAACCCACTACATTAAGTAGAGAGGGTGTCTGTCTCCCGAATCTAAACTGGGCGCTGGTTCCACAAAAGGGGAGCCTGAAGTTATAAGACTTTTTATTAATTTTTAACCAATAAATAATTGAGCTGACCATGAAGACCTTGGTGGATGTAAGATAAATTGTAACGGATTGTTAACATGATCCCATTGTACACCACTACAATGTTTAATGAAAGTGATCATGTTTACAGACAGAATGGCACACACGCAAGCAAATTCTACCAAAAACATAACCTCCGGAACAGAGTTAATTATTAAGAGTGAACTGCGTAGATCACTCTAAGAAGTTTCCTCCAATTTCACGGTACAATGCACACCGACAAAGGAATATTTATATTTCAAAACCAGAATATTTGCTGCTCCAGTGAGGACAAAGAGGTGCTTTGTCAACACAGGTTTTTAGATGCTTGTCTAATCTAAGCGTACAATACATACAATAATGCAATACAATCACTAACTTCAAAAGAAGAAGAAAAAGCAAAAACGCTAAAGCAGGAGACAGTATATCCAAGCCAGCGCTCATTTGGGATGGAAAGTTTATAACAACTTAGCAGTCATTGTAGCAGGTAGCATGGAAGAATATTAGCATACAGTCTGATGTTAACATAGGCTAAACTGCTATCAGCTAATATGGTTTATCATTTAAAATGTATGAAAGTTATAATTTTTATGCTACTTTCTTGCAATGAGCTAATTATAAATGGCGTGCTTGGTTATGTTCTTGAACCATACAATTGAATTGTGTGTTATTCGATTTAGGATTTCATGTTTTGATAAATGCTCAACCATTTTACTTTGCATTTGCAAATCCATATTTTGAAACTTTGAAACTGAGATCTTCATTGGAAAAGCTTTACAACTATGATGGTGAAACTTTCAAAATTTGTGTCACTGTCCAAAAATGTATGGACCCGTTTATAGTCATTATATACCTTCTGTATTATACCAGTGCATATATGTATTGATTCATATTACAATCTGCATACCCAAAATGCAAAAAAAAAAATGCAAACATACTTCTTCACTGTAATTACAGTTTGGAAAGAGAAAACACAGAACACCTCTGTTTTCTGATATTCTAACAGCTCTTTGACTTGTCCACTGCAACATAAACTTTTAGGGCTGTAAATGTTTACCTAACTCATTTTCTACACTGACGCGAGTCACACAACGATCCTGCGATGAATAATTGCCATCCCTCTGCTTAAATGCTGACAGGGCAAACGAGGCTCAGGTGTTTCCACTACATGGGTGCGTGGGCTGAGGGCGTGAACCCACAATGAGTTCCGCTCTCGGCCCACGCGCTTTGAGTACTCCGGGAGAGTAGAAAAGCGCTATATAAGAATCAGTCAGTCCATTTACCCATGTAGCAAGAGAGAGAAAGAGAAAGCGAGAGACAACAATGCTATTGTTCAGCCACCAGCTGATCCACCGAGCCTTGACATTAGCTTTACCCAGTATACGTTTTTGTTAGTTTTTCTCAGTTCCTCCTTCACCTTTCGCTTTCTCGTGTCTTATTCAGCCAAACAAAGGCTCGCGTTTTGTTTATACCCACCTCATCTCTGTGTGTCTGCGCGTGGTTCATCTCGCTCTTATTTCCACACGGTTTGCCTCACGAACCGTGACAGTCGACCCCTAAACACAGCAAGAAGAAAAATAGAAGGAGAAGCACAGAACATTGCAACAAGGAGCAAAATTGAGATAGTAAACACATTGTGTGGTTTGTTTGTGGACTTATGACTATTTGGAATATAGCCAGTGCATATGATATGTTTGTGTGTTGCGTCTCATAAAGGTTAAGATGGATCATTTAGATAAGCACAAACCATAAGTCATTGCTAAAGCCACCTTCTGTTAAAGTCTGTATGCAAAGACTTGTACAAATTTCATATTTTGCCGTCATACATTTAATAGATTTTACAGCACACAAAGAATGTATTCAGCCGGCAATATTTGCATGTGTCAATGAAGAAAGACTCATTGTGCCGATCCCTGATCCCCAGCAGGGAGACTGCTAGTTTCTACCCACTTTGTGTCCTTATTGCTCTTTACACGATAGAGCCTACATTTTATCTTCTTGGAAAATGCTAGCTGCGTAATTATAAGAAAGACTGCAGGTGTTAGGGCATAAGGACACAGAGCCCTATACGGGACGCCCCAGGGGATTTGTGGTTACTGTAGGCTAGGGTTAGGCTCGGTGAGTCAAGAGAAAAGTTGTAATCTGATAACAGGTTTGCCAACGTCACACCACATACCTGATTACTTTATTAACTTTATTTGACAAGTATACCAGATTTAACCTAGAAGCTGCTATGAATTTAATAGTTTAATTAAGATACCCACGGTATTGAAGTTTCTTCATTCTGACTGCTGCATCTTTCTGTGCTTTTCATGTGACACAACATGATTAAACAGAGATCTTATGTTTAGCATGTCTATATAACGCAATTACATGGTTAGGGTGCGAATGTATTGTACATTCACACTATTTAACCAAAGATATGAACCTAATTAGCTAGGACACATGAAGCCATATTGTTTTTATAAAGTTCAGAGGAAACAAAGAAGTCCATATAAAAAAGTATACCGGCTGAGAATCCATTTCCAGCCTCCCTATTCTATTTATATCACTACGAAAACTGAGGGATGTGAGCCAACATAATTCTCTTTTTTAGAGCTGCTTCTGTATTTGCTGTTTGTCATCACTTCATTATGTAATACACCTTGTGACACAGTCTTTCCCAACACCCAGCTTTGCCTGTTGCGTTTTCCTTCTTCATGGGCTACAGTGTCCCAAATGTTATGGAATTTTAGTTAACAAAGTCTGCAGACATGATGAGCATGTAGCTAACACTTTTTAATTCCCAAGTGCTTGAGAGAGAGAGAGAGAGCATCAGCCATCAGTGAAAACACAGGGGATTACAGAGGATGGCTGTCATGTGAGCAGGAAACACTTTAACTCCTTTAATTTCACAGGTCTCTGTACTGTACTGGGAACAGAACATATAAAATTAAAATAGAGCAATTGTTTATTTAAAAGGTTGGCAAGTTAATAGGGCATTAAAAGAGGCCATTTATGTGAAAAGGGAAAGGCCATCTCTGAATAGAGGAGGGGCCTAAGGGTCTTTCGCCATCTTACAATGCTGTGATTGCAGCCATTCCCCAACTCTCTGTGAATGGTACTCTTGAATTTGCATGTAGTCAGTTTGTGATGCAAAAAAAGGTACTTTATAATTAAAAAAAAAATAAATTTAGCAGCAAATTAAAGCAATTTTCTATTTACCTTTATTGTCCCATTCCCTAATATATCCGGTTTAAAGTTTCAGAGCTCACACATACCACTGTCACACAGAAATAGGCAGTGCACTCAGAATTGAAATAATGAACTCAAAAGAAAAGGTCTATTTGACTAATTGATTGATTGAAGCTTTTATTTGTCACTTGCAGTTGCCTGCCAGCAAAATTGGGCCTCTTCTGACTGTACATACAATATACAAACGTCACAATGGGGAGACAGGTCATAACAGGTAGCATAATAAAACAATTTGACTTCTCTGTGGGCCCAATCCTAAGAGGAACGACTTTCGGAAGCATTAATCCTTCATCTTATTTGCAGCACTATTGCATTTTATAGTTATTTTTTGTGTAGATTTCTTTTCACACATTTGTCATCAACATCTGATTGGAGTAGAAGCCACTCAGGAGTCATTTTATGTGGAAAATAAACAGCGAAAAAAAACTTGTTTTTATGTAAAAATGAATTATTCTAATAATTATTAATTTCTTTAAATTAAAAATGAAATTTGTACAAACCATAATAAGCTGTTCTTGTCATGAGCTGTGTGAAGCAGACAGGATTGAAGACCTTGAAGGACTGAAGGATTGAAAATGTAGACTCAGACGAAAACTAAACTCAAAAAGCAGCTTTATTGATGGAGTACCAAAATACAAAAATACACCGGAAAGAACTGGAATCTAAATAAACGGGCAGAACACAGTGAATGAGAGAGCTCTTGACACTGGACGGAGGGAGACACAGACAATAAATACATGACAGGGAGTCAGGGCAGAAAGGACACACCTTGGGAAACACAATCAACTGAGGATTAATTTGTGTTTATTGTGGGGTGATTTCTACAATTTCACATGTCTTGTGTTGTGGCGGCAATGGAAGCCAGTCCAGTGTAAACACATATTTAATGAGGTTATCTGCAAAAATAACTGTGTCCAAAAATGGCTAGAGTATTATCGGCTACAGCAAAACCCTGTTTAAATACTGCTATTGCGATGTAACGAAGAGGTGCAGTGTCAGTTTCGCTATTCAAAGGTGTCACACAGGTGTTGTTTTGCATATGTATTTGTAAGTTTCCTTTTCACCAGCATACAACTTTGGCAGAAGAATATTTAAATAAAACAATACAAACATGATTTATTGAGGTTTGGGATTTGTGATTGTTTTTTTTTTATGTGGAATTGAGAGGGGACACGGCGTATTCATTGCTTTTGTAGGTGCTGCACGTAAATTTACCTGCACATGGGAACAACAGGATTTAATCAAGCATGACATTTTAAAATCAGCTGAAAGAAAAATCTGTGAATATAAACACAAAAATGATGATCAAAGATTGTCGCTGATGACCCACTCAACTGATTATAGTAAAAGGGGAACTGTGTTTTTTTTTTCTTCTTTTAGCCTATTTTGTCTGGCAGCTTTGATACAAAACTATATTGTTGACTATAATTTATGTTGTGCAAAGACAAAAAACAAAGTGTAATGCTCAGAGATGACTATGTTAGAAAATACTCAAAGAAACTATAAGTCAGTTGAGTTTTAAGCGGATATAATTATTATTAACAATGAAAGCTACAATAAGAGAAGAGGCCAGACAGAGTTATATTGGTTGGGTAGATCATTTTTGACCTTTTAGATTGCTTGCTCATGTTGCTTTTTAGTATCGGGAAGCTATTTGAATGCAAGAGAAAACACAGCAGGTTTAATAAGTGTTTGTATTTATTTAAATTTCAATCCTTAAAGGATAATAAGTCCAGTCAAATATTAAACATTTACAATATATATATGCAATATATTATATTAACAACAAAGTCACTAAATCAAACATTTACAACATTTAGAATTTGTTCAAATTTAGATTTGCGCAACACTGTGCACCAGCTCTCTGTGTTACAGTATTGATTACTGTCAAGTTGTGTGAATCACTACAATGTGAATCCCTGTAAAACTGAAGTTAAAAGCTACATTATTTTTTGTTTAAATAAATTTTGAAGATCTTTACTGAAAGTACCTAAATTCTGTCGGTGATAAGACATCTTGGGATGTGTTAAACAACAGAGCAACATGATTTGGCTGGACATAGGCAGAGTAATGTATAAACAACATATCATGTGAAGTATTGTATACTACTGATAAATGGACAGGTTCTTCTATATAATACTTTTCTACCCTACCTGAGCACTCAAAGCGCTTTATACAACATCCCTCATTCACACTTTCATACAACTACTTCTTTCTGTGTTTAAGTTCTAGCTAACATTCACACCCTGATGGGTGCATCAGAGAGCGATTTGGGGTTAGTATATTGGTCGCAAGTACTCTGTAATAAATATTGTAACAAATTACTTTGTAAAAAAAAAGTTAACCAGTGTAATGTAATGTGTAATTAATTACTTTTTTGTGTGACAAAGCCAACACTGTGAGTAAATATGTGAAAAAAGAGTACTTGTTCAAAGAAGGGCGTAACAGATCCACACTGACCATGTATACATCAGCCAGTGGTGACCTGACATGAGCATTTGGAAATAATGAAATGGAGTGACTGAAGAACAGAGTCATGATGGAAATCAATGAAAACATTAACTTTGTTAAAGTAGTAGGTCTTCCCAGCAATCAGTTTAGGGGAGCTGCAGCGATCATCTGTTTCCAGGATGTAAGGAAAAGGCAGAGCTTTCACTTTGGCCTCCATCCCATGGACCATCAGCACACTCCTGAACACAGTGCTCTGCAGCGACACACTTTCCACAGTCCCAATGTGCACTAAACAATGAGATACACAAGTACTTTACATATATTTGTAATCAGCATTTGTTCTGATGATTAAAAACAAAAAAATCTAAATTACAGACAATATCTTACTTTCTTTGCAAAGATCGATTTTGTTCAGATTATTCACAGATAGAAGTCTGGATCCTAAAAAAAGAACATTATAGGTGTATTATTGGTAAAATGCAGAATATGGGCTGTGGGATTGAGGTAATATGACATACACTGAAGATAAACTCTGTGAGAGAACATCTCATCAGACACAACAGACCATTAATCATCTTTCTCTGATCCTGTCCTGGTTCATGGATTCTTCTCAGCCCCCCAGCACAGCATGACCACAGGTTGGTGTTATAGTAAAGGTGACCACAACATTTGAACCCTGTCTTGGCAGAGTAGAGCACCTCTTTGTCCTCACTTGAGCAGCAAATGTCCTGTTTTTTGAACAGATATGTAGCATTTTATGTTAAATAAAAGCATAATTGTTTGGACTCGTTGAACACTGTTAGTTCAGGCAAGCCATAAAGTCAAGTTCAGCCAGTAATGTTGATCGACCGGCTGATATCAGGGAAATTTTGGGAGATTAATATAAAAGATTTCTTTGACTAAAGTCAGTCTGACTGTCAAATGTACAGTAGATACATCCAGCAAACAGTTTCAAGATAGAGAGATGATGCATTTAAAAGCAACTGATTAGAATGGTTCATCAACCCTAAGAATTATCGCTGGTTCAGATTAGAATTGCTTCTTTTGGTAAAAATCTGTCCTGAACTGTTCTGTGTGTAGCTTTTACAGAAAGAATCATAAAATGTACACAGAAGACGATTAATCTGCTTTAAAAAAAAGCCTCTAGATGTTTATTAAAAGTTTTTAACAGTTGGCCAAGTAGCTCCAGCGATGATTCACTTGTTACAGCATGCCGTTTTCATTCACTTTATGCTGACTGTGCTTAAGCTAAATATATTTTGGATTTGTAGTTCAGTAATGCAGTTAGAGAGAGAGAGTTGCGGTTTCTTAAATGTTTACCCCTCAGGCCCATATCAGTTTCTCTCCTTTACCAGTGTTATTCATGTTGCTTCAAAATTACAGACAGGACTCTGAGATAGTTAAAAAGCTCAACAGTTATTTCTTTTTTCCATTTTCATATTGGTCAAATCATGGTTTGTCTATCATTTTGAAATGACACCAAGAGGCAGAAGACACCAGTCAGAAAGAGGCGCTTTAACAATGGTAGGCCACTGTAAACAAAACACATAGCGTGAAAAGTTATGGGACAGGGTGGCCAACATACCTACTGTCACTTTGCATCAAGGCAGGAGTAGCTGCGCTAAATCTAATGACATAACACAGTGTAATACACGAATAAGATAAACAAACAACAGATCTTCATAACATCATTAATAATTCAACCTGTGGCTTTTGCAGAATGGATCCGCAGCACTGTGCATCCCCTCCATGCTTGTGTAATGATGTCAGATTGTACAGTGTTCCTGCACAGCACTTCATCTGTGGGTCTTTAATGTTGTAGGCTTTGACCCCACAGCAGTGAATGTTTTCTGATTTCAGATGTCTGGTTGGAAAACAGAGGGACCAATTAATATCAAATAAGGACAAAAATAATTATATTTATAAGAGGCTGAGTTAGATGAGTCTGTAAGGAAAGGAAAACACACTTTGAGGCAGGAATTCTTTCCCCCCAGACATGCAATTTATTTACAAAAATTGCGATAACCAGGTTGGTGGAATGAACAACCAATGAAGAAACTTCTGCAAACAAACTTGAAATTGTTTTTTAAAAAACTATGGAAAATTATAAATCAACTACACAAAACCCCAAAAGGCTAGGCCCGTGACTGTTGGGCTACTAGCCATGCTTTACTCTTACAGTGCCACCTTGAACTCCCCTTCAGGAGCAATAACCCAGGCTTATAAAGCTTAAGCCCCTCCCCCAGAACAAACCATGCAATCATTAATTTGTTATCTCACAAACTAGATATTTTTAACTTAAGAATGACAAAGATTTCCTTCTTATCACTTCTAAGGCTTTCACACAAAAATCACAAAATACAGAAGTTTGTTCACAAGGATTCATCCATCCATCCATCCATCCATCCATCCTCTTCCACTAATCCTTGACTGACAACATCCCCTCTGTTTTTAACTACCTGGTAAGATCCCAATCCTCCCTACTATAAAGGGGCTTGGAACTTAGCATTGCCTGTTTGGCAGTCTGGATCTCCAAAGTGACTGCATTATAGAGTAAACCTCAAACATCCCAGATAAGTTAAATTCTCAATACTGACAATTTAACTTTGCAATAAATGGCTTTGAATGCATGGGCCCCCTGCGTAATCATTTTATAGTATGAAAATGATGACTTGGAAAATGCTAACATTACCAGAAATATGTATTTTATCTAACCTACTAACCAGTTGAAACAAACGAATAAAGAAGTGGTTCACGGCAGCATTAGTGTCACATTCACAACTAAGACAACTCTATACTTTCGGCTAGATATAAAACAATAGAAATTGCCATTCTAGCATTTTGTGGGCCATACGCAGTCTTAGTCCTCTAGAGGCATGGGTTATCCTGTGACAGAGTCTTTATGTATAGTGCTGGATGTCATTCTGGAAGATAACTTCTTCATTTTACAGTCTTTACACAAGCTGTGCACTGAAAGCAGAACATCAGAGCTGCAGTTTAAGCTCTCAGTCATTGTCTACATAGAATGCATTTATACCAAATGCACTTTGACAGCTACTGCAACTGGAAACAGACTCAAGAGCAGCCAAAAAGTCAACCAGTTCAACTCCTACAGACATAACCATAAAAGTGAATCCTGAGTATAAATATCTGGTGAGTTGGGCAATAATTTATATATTACACAGGAATGTCTCCCTTCAAATTGCAAAATACTTAATGATGCAATAGCTAAATATTTTAGCTCTAAGATGAGTCATGATCTTACAGAAACAAGACGAAACCCAATCAGACACCACACAAACGGGAAGAAATGTATTTTAAGAGTTCTGGGAACCAAATGAAGGCAGAGCAAGGTTTGTTACACAATGATATGAAAAATTTTTCCATTCAGCTTCTCTCTAGGTTATCTTTAACCCTCACTCAGAAGACAATACAGGGTGGGCCATTTATATGGATACACCGTAATAACATGGGAATGGTTGGTGATATTAAAGTCCTGTTTGTGGCACATTAGTATATGTGAGGGGGCAAACTCCTCAAGATGGGTGGTGACCATGGTGGCCAATTAGAAGTCGGCCATCTTGGATACAACTTTTGTTTTTTCAATAGGAAGAGGGCCATGTGACACATCAAACTTATTGGTAATGTCACAAGAAAAACAATGGTGTGCTTGGTTTCAACGTAACTTTATTCTTTCATGAGTTATTTACAAGTTTCTGACCACTTATAAAATGTGTTCAATGTGCTGCCCATTGTGTTGGATTATCAATGC
>VUQG01021134.1:0-13689 GCA_015106755.1 Etia nguti | reverse complement strand
CCCCCCCCCCCCCCATGGCTCCCTACCAAAAACCTCATGGCCAGGAAACATGCCTCAAATCCCCGAACAACTAAAGAAAATAATGTCATTCCCTTTCGATTAGGCCGACTGGATAAACCTCATGAGAGGATTTGGCTTCAGAGCTAACAGATGTGATAAGCACAGTTTTTGTTACTCCATTGATGAAGCCACAAATATCATCATGATAGCGCTTCACCCCACATTCCTGGGTGTCACTAATGTGGTGTGAATTGTTGTCATGATCATATTTCACATTTGCCGCTGCAGTGTCGTGATTTATAAACGAGGCCATGCCTGCACATTTCCATTAAAGCGAAATCCAGGCGTTTATGGAAATCCAGCATACTCGTGCATAAAAATGAAAATGGAAAAGATGCTCGGAGCAGATTCAAGTCTTACCCTTGTTCCGTGCTCCCATCATAGGTGGAGTCGTTCAGATACACAGACATGCCGGGCAGCTGCATGACATGACCCACTGGAGCTGTGTAAGCCTTCAACCCATCTGAAACGCAGCAAGACGGGAAGAAATATTAGTCGAGAGGTCCTTGAAACAAGACGTTTAAAACAAGACGTTTTTTCCATTTTCATATTGAGTAGTTCAACATGTACAGAGCCAACAGAAATCACAGCTGCAGGGAAGAACTGCTACAGCTGGATTTCAAGCAGTATAACAAACTAAAAGGCCGGCTTCTCGGGCCTGCTTGGCCCCAGTCACCATCAACCAGCGGAACTCGAGCCTCCTTGCCTCTAATGTACACCTAATCAGCCCACTCCCTGAGAACAGAGGTGACGTCAGTAACGCTGACTCCAGCCCGGTGCTTTGCTACCCAAAATAAACACAATTCTTCACATAACATATGCGCAGCATGCCCTGATTGCACATAAACATGTGTCTTTAGATGTGATTATTTGCAGGTACCGGTGTGCGAGTGCTTGAGAGCCAAGCAGGACCAAAGTTAAAGCTAAGGAATAATAACAGGGTGACATTGTGCTGCCTCCGTAAAATCTGATATGGAATGAAATAAAAGGTCAAATGTGTGCAAAGGATCACACTGTGTAGATTCTGCGTATTCTCCAGCCCGTAGGAAAAACGAAAAGGGAAAAGAGCCGAAAGCCACATTCAAGCATATTTCAGAGGGATGGTGTCCCTGAAGACACAGACCGGGAACTGGTCTTTTAGTGCCAGTGGCAGTTGTGATTTACTGACAACCCAGTGAGCGTCTGAGGGAGGTGGGTTGGGCGGGATAGGAGACGAGCCACTCATAAATACTCAGTGAGTCAGTGTTGTGCTTTAGCAAACATGGAGACCAACACCATTCATCAATATGGGGCTTCTTTTATTTGGCTAAATCCCACAAAAGCTGTAAATTTGAATGCCTCAATTTGATGTATGGAATGCATGGATAAAAAAAAAAACAACCCACACACTTGTGATCATTACCATCTGATACAGGATCAAATCTGGGATGACAGCCAGCTAAGCCATCTTCACTATGTGAAATATTTTATCTGATCTGGAGGGCACGCATCGCCTAGCACAGACAAAACGAGTGTCCGTAAAATCAGAGACAACGTGTGTCTTTGCAGCGTCTTCGTGTCCATCAGCTCCACGCACAAACACACTTACCGTTCCAAAGGCAGCCATAGAGCTCCACCCGAAGACAAACACTCATAACCCGGTCGGCGAGCGGATAGAATCGCACCATGCGAGCCACAATGGGAGGTCCGAGGTCTTTCAGCACAACATCATAGGTGTTCTCATTACCAGACACCACCTAGGGAAGAGCAGTTCAAATATTCAATCACACAGCATGTTGCTCGCCTCTGCTAATAACTGTAAGGTTGAATAAATCCACACCTTAAGGCTCCCAGATTTTATTCAGAGTGCATTTTCTGATTTTGTTAATCCAAGAGGAGCTGAAATGAACCAACTGAACTTTTTCTTTAATACATAAAGGTGCAAAGAATGACTGATTTGAGAGGTTAGAGCCTCAGGCTGTTTTTGGATGAAACACATTAACGCAAAAAAATTACTTTGGTTTGCAGTTTCTCAATATTTGTTGTGTGTCAATATAAGGTCCAGAATAATAAATGCAAGTGAGGTTCAAACAATGTAAGGCCTTCTCTAAACATTTTGTTGTTCGGAGTTTGTAATTCCCAAGCTGCCATGTAAGAGTGGTACAAAACACAGAGTACGATGCATCACCAAATCAAATATTCAACATATGCAATAATAGAGGCTTTAAAATAATATAAACTCTGCACATGCATTCATTGCACTGTTCAGCCGGAAGCAAAGGCAAGACTTTAGCTGGCTTAATTCCAAACTGCTCAACTTCACAATGAATAATAAGTAAATCAAATGCAAATGAATTATACAGATAGCTGTGATTAACACTTCATTTATACTCAACAGCCCCAGGATATTAAGTCGTATCCTATCAATAATGGAGTCGCCCTCAGCTGTATGTTTCTTGTGTTGACACCCCACTTGCTCATTTAATGACATTCAAACTGTTATTTCGCTCCATTTGTTTACCAGGCGTGACAGAAACAGAGGGATCCAGTTCATTTGTAATCAAGGAGAGGACGTGAGAAAAATCCCGCTTACATCTTGGCCCCAGCGGTCCTTCCAGGTGATCCATTTCTCTCCATCTCGGGAATAGCGGAGACGGTAACTGCGTGCAAACTCCTGACCATGCCCATCAGCGTGGCGACCCTGAGTGCCGACCAGAGCCAGGAAGTGGAGTCTGCGCAGGTCAATCTACAGATGACAGATGATCATAACGTATGTCACTGAGAAAGCTGGAAATGGCAACAAGATTTAAAAGTACTGGGATGCTTCCAAACTCACCTATATTTACTCATACGCTTTTATTTCAATATATTTTATGACTTATTTTCATATGCTTATGATAGTTTAAAAAGTGTGTGCTTAGGATGCAAAGAGCTGATTTGGGAGGATATTGATGACCTTGATGGAGAAAAAAGATGATTAGTGCAGTCTAGACTGACAAATATGTGTCCTTGTGGGATTATAGTTAAGAGCTTCTTCACCACTGCAATTTCAATGATTTTTAGAGATAGAAAGAAGCCCTCATGAAGAGCATAAAGAGATCTTATCTGTCTTTCAGTATCTACTAAAAGGCATAAGGAGTAGAAAAAGGAAAACAGTGACCCTGCCTCTGCCCAGAGGTAACAAACATAATGACTGGTAAAATAAAATCCTATCTTTGTTGCACTTTTTGTACAACTGTAACAAACATCCATCCATCCAAGTTCTTAACCCTTTGGAGTCTATCCTAGCTGTGATAGGGCGAGATGCTGTGTACGGCCCGGACGGATCACCAGTCCATCACAGGGACTAACACAGAGAGAAAGGCAACCCTCACATTCACTGCCAGTTTAGAATCCTCAATTAGCCTAACAAGCATGTTTGTAGCTGTGGGAGGAAACCAGAGTTCCTGGGAAAAAAAAAAAACCCACACGTGCACAAGGAGAAAATGCAGACTCCACATATTTTCTCCTAAATGTTTAAACAGTATGTTTGCACTTTATTATTATGCCCAACGAAATCTTATAGCTTCTGCAAAACCACCTCAAAGTAAAAATCTGTCTGAATTATTGAACAGACTTTTATAATGGTTACAAATGGACTCACACGTTGTTAATCATTAACTATCAATCAATACCTTTCACAAAACCAGCAGCTGTACTGAGCTCTAACTGCACCTGCAAATCAGAGGAGAAAAAAATGAGCATCCCACCTGAAGGTACTCTGATCCGCTGGGGAACACGGATCCTAATGGACACCACGCTCCATCCCCCTCTCCAGTACTCAACCTGAGAAAGAGACGGAAATAGAGAGAGATGATAATGTCAGATAACAGTAAAAGAAAACAAACTGCAGGTTGTTTAAAGCAAAAACCCAAGTCGGAAGTTCACGAAATCCCAGTCCCACACGCAAACACTCACACGCAGATACAAACATGGCTACCGACCAACTGCATCAAAACCCAGAGTGCCGGCAGTATGCAGAGGTACAAGTGAGAATTCAGCGCAAACAGTCCAATCCTCCTCCAGCACAAATTGGATTTTACAGCAGCCAAACATTCACATATAAATACGACAACACTATCTGACAAAGAGAGAAAGAGGCATGAAACCCAGAAATGGCTAAAGACAAAGAGAGTGAGAAAACCTGCAGGCCCCTGTTATTACTGTATATTGATTTTTAGTTCATGTTGAATATTTGTTTTTAATTTCACTTTAATGTCCAGAGTGGATTTGCTGCTTTCAGTGTTTAAAAATGTTTAGTGTCAGTTTTTATATATAGTTTTTTTAAAAATATATATATATATTGCATTTGAGTTTGTTTATTTGTGAAGTCCAGAATGTGGTTTCAGTTTTCAAAAGTCTACTTTTTATCTTGAAATGTATTTATGCACTTGGTTTACTTTAGTTAACCAACCTCACGGAAAAAGCAGAGAACACAAGCGGCTCATGAAGAGAGGAAACGAGATGAAAGGAGCAGAGTGAAAATTACCGGCTCCACCACATTCTTCAAACCTCACAACAAGATCTGTGTGGTGTCGAGCGTCGGGACCAATCTTTGCTCCCAGGCCTGCCACGACCACACACGAACCAAAGGTTTTCACTCAGCCCAAACCCTAACCCTGAAAAGAAAAGTTCATAGTAGCACCGCGGCGCAGCCGCACGACGACCACAAAGTTGGCTGTGTGCGACTTCGACTCGTACCGAGGAGCTTTGGAACAGACGCCAGGCCACAACCGCGCTCTGACCACCGTGGGGCTTCTCTCAAAATGAAAGCTGCTGCTGAGACCACCAAAACAAATCACTGTATCAACTCGGTCGCACTGACAGCGATGCTTGGACTTTAATCACTCCCGTTCTCCCCTCAGTGGGTGAGATCATGCTGCTGGGAACCACAAGATGATATCAACACATTAGGGCTCCACCAAGTGTCCTCTAATGGAGAGAGGATGAGGAGGGAGAGCTAGCGTGCACCAGCCAGCATGGATAACATTACAGAACAGCGCTCTGCCAAGTAACTCATTTTTCTCCCGTCTCCCTCTCTCTGTGTGTCTGTCTTTTGATTCCTCCCTAAATACCAGCCAACTCTTCATTCGTCTCCCATTGTTCACAGCTCACTCATTCCCTCCATCATTTCTTCTCTTGCTCCAACCAATAAGCTGGTATTCCACTGGCCAAGAGTAATCACCTACCAGCTCTGCATCTCTCCCTTCACACACAAAAACCCAGCTTTCATGTTAATTTCCCCCCAACCTTTCAGCACGCCATCGCAGCGATCCACCTCACACTTATTTTATTTTTATTTATTTATTTTTTTAAACTTTGTGTCCGCTGCTCTCTCTGTTTTCTCTCTCTTTGGATCTCCCTGATGTGCCTTAAAAAGACACTGCGCTAATAATCATTTCCACATGGTTAGACGCTCTGCCAAGAGACCCAACCCAGCAAGCTGATGGAAGCAAGTGAACCCAAACACACACATGCACAATCCCACACATTACACGTGGCTGTAGCATGTTGCAGACCTTACAGCCAGACAGATAACGTGGTGATCTAATTACCAAGTAGGTTTTATGAAGACACACACAAACTATCATCTTCCACCTTAATCTAATAAACCTGCTAAAAATTACTTTAGCACGGTGCCAACAGACTGAAAATAAGACAGCACATCAGCCTGGCGTGACATCAGCATGAGCACTGGAATATCTCATTCCTGTGGAAGAGAGATCGCTTCAATTTTGCTCAGCAAGTTTAAATACAACAGCAGCTCTTTTACAGAGCATGACAAGTGGCCAGCGTGACATCTTGACTCCTGAAAGAGATGATAACGCAGCCTGATAATTGGGCCCAATTACCATTTTGCTACACTTAAAGACTCTGTATACGATTCGCTGAACAAATCAGAAATGTGGGCGGCAATTCAGACGACCGCTACCAGGCTATTAAATCCGCCCTATCAAGTAGAAACCAGCTGAGATCCCAGTCGGTGCTGCTATTCAAAGAGGTGATTATGTTTTCTTTATAAGAAGCTTTCTCCCGTGGCTGGCTTGGAAAGAAAAAGCAACCCAATTTTAGAAGCACCACACCTGTGGTTTTGCGTGCGTCAATCCATTACACCTCACATCAACCCTAATCATTCTGCTCTAAAAACAATCCTTTAGCATTTTTTTTCCTACTTCTCCAGGCGTCTAATTGTTCTTTTTGATCTCAATACGGTGTGAAAATCAAATCGCACGCTCTGAGAAGTTATTCGAGTTACATAATCCGTCACACTGAACATCAAGTCTGTATTCATTTAGTCACTGTTACACTTTCACTGCGTGGTGATGTCTGCTGTCTGAGCTGTATTATCTCACCACATCAAAGCGGTGACAGCCAGGAATAATAGGAAAAGAACTTCTGAATTTAATTACTGTACGGCACACATCCAAAATTAGTCGAGACGCTGCTGTCGTCCTAAAAAACGTTGTAAATCTGCCATTTTTTACTTTCTAATAGTAACAGAGTATAGCACTTGGACAAAAATCAAGCAATTTATCATCCCCTGAAACCTTCACTTAGTTGCTCTGATGCAGATGTGAACCCAAAGGTGTGTGTGTTGGTGCACGGTGACATCACTGCTGTTGAAAACTGTTTTTCAGCCGTCGTAACCAGAAACCTCTCTTAACCCTGCGTTATTACTTTCCACGTAACCCAGCATGCACCTTTTTAGAGAAAAGTAACTCATCTCGGGTCGACGCAGCCCTCACAGAGTCTGACTGGGACGGAAGGTTACGGTGTGGGGTTAAGAGGGGTTTCCGGTTACATCATAAGTTACGAAGTAGATTTCTTGCTGAAGCAGAATTCAAGCGTAACTCTTCAATGGCTCAGTCACGGGAGGGTAAAAATGGGACAGCAACCTGCTTGCAACTTGGAAAAGTCTGTAGATGTCTGGTGACTGCAGGTAGTTGTGGCAATCAGCTTTCAATCTCAAGGCAGTTGCACAGGTTGCATGGTGGGGGGCAACCTGTCTCCAAACAATCGCAGACAAAGGCAGACAGACTGGCAAAGGTTTGCAAATAACTGTCATCTAATTCATAAATGCAGACATTCAACACACTACAATCAATCCAAGTCAGAAACTCATCTGCAACATGTCTCTGTGCCATACGTTACTCAGTGCAAAAGGTTGCCAACTGGTTGTATACTGGTTATGATGCACATTTTGCATTTTCTTTGAGGTTGTGGCTGGACTCTGAATGTAAACAGGTATTGTGAATTTCTGTCCATGTAGATTGCAACAGATTTCATCACCTTCAGCTGCACATTGAGTTCATCTTATTGCTGTTTTATTGCTCTCTCGGGTGACTGTTGCCATCTTCAAAGCAACCGTTTCAAAGGCAAAGAGATCACTTTTGTTGTGACTGTAGCATAAGTGGAAGAAGAACTACAGATTTTAGACAAAAGTTTGTGTTTGTGGAAATGTGCTTAGGTATTTGAGAGTAACCTTTGAACTCTACGTACAACAGACACACACACACACACACTTCCCACCTTCCATGTTTGGCCTCTGTGGAGTCTGACCAGGCGCTGGAGGCAGTGATGTCAGAATCTGGGATGGTGCCATCCTCCATCCCCAGGGCGTAACGACACTGAGCTGTAAGAGAAGGTTTGAGGGAGATAGAGACAGAGAGGGAGAGGAAGACAGGCCGGATAAAGATATGAGAAAAATTCTCCTCCGTATGGAGCACATGTCCAGGGGAAACTTAATATTTCCATTAGAGCGTGAGCAGTCATCATTGGTCACGGAGCATAATGTTGTTATGTCATTTCTGGGAAAACTTTCGGACTTCATGCTTCGTAACTCACACAGACAGTGAGTGGAAGGGGAAAAATGTAACGCTCCTACCTTTGCTTTTATTTGCTTTAATGTCAGTTGGTACTGCTGAGTTCATGCAATGCGTAATGTCACTGTCACTTATTCCAGTAATACCTCTCTGACCAGTCACAAGTGACTTCATTAGACAGACTGCCAGTAATACCCGTATGCACCTCCAAGTGCATGCTCACAGCTTATGAGGCCACCCGCTGTGAGATACTGTGACCTGTCATCTCTGAGAATACACCTTTCCCATTCCTTTTTTCCCCCTTTTGTCTTTCCATCCAGCTCTCCAGCTCACACAAAGCCACCTCCTTAGGGCTCCAGTGATCCTGTTGGGCATTTGCAGAGAGAGAACTTAAGACAGAAAGAAACTAAGGGCGATGGAATGAACACAGACAGGTCACAGATATCTGCACCGACTCCGCTCCAGCGGCAGCATTATCAACCGATCCAGATAGCGTGGTCCCAGGCAGGGATTACCCAACGATGGCGCTATCTGAGGAGGAGGTGAGGGGGTGAGAGGCTGCGGGAGTGTTTGGGCAGTGATAAAGTGGAAAGGGGGTACTGACAGTGATATGCAGGGTTGGCTGAGGGTGACATAAAGAGGCGGGGGTTGGGTGGGCGTCTAACTCAGTTTCTGTCATTGACTCAGTGAACAGGAATGTCGGGCTCCATGACAAACCCTAAAACCTCCCAACGGACGCAACACACACACGCACACACAAAATTCATCCACACCCTGAGGACAGGTGCCCATTTCATTACATCATCATCATTATACCACATCGCCAGTCAACAGCCCGCCATCTGCAGTCTTTTCACCTCTCGCTCTCTCGTCTCTGCCCCGCTGTGTCCTCTGGCTTCACTTTCTCTGTCTGTCATCTTACATTAAACTTTAGCGCATGCACCAAACCTTGCTGCTCACGCTGCCAAGCTTGATTTAATTCTTTCTACAAGACAAAATGCGAGTGTCTCTATTGCACTACACAGCCTGTTAATTTATCTAGATTCACGGATATGATTAAGTAATAAATCAAACAGTCATTTAACCTAACCCTAACCCTTTAATTACTCCTCCCAAAACAATTTTTTAATTAGAGCTGTAAATAATAACCTTTTTCCAATATCAATCGATCATCTTTAGTTTTCACTATATAATTTTTTTCTGCCAGTTAAAAAAAAAAGAAGCACAACCAGAACGAGCTTAATCTTATGTGTCAGAGACCATCAGAGAAGTCTTTCTTGAAAACTGTTTGGAAAAGAATCTTTACTTTCAGAGAACAATGTTTGCCCTGATCATAGTCTATCACTGTCTACCAGCAGCTAAACTTCAACCAGTAAGCTGTTCATGAAAAAAGACTGTTAGAACATGTTAGTGAACTGATGATCTTAATAGCTTGTTTTAAGTCTTTTTTAAAATAAAATAATGTGTTTGTTTCGTGAGTTACAGACCCACGAGTAGTAAATCGACCATATAAACCATATGTCCATCGTTGAGATGTATGGTTTTACAAAAGTGAGATGGCTCCAGCCAAATCTTCTAAACGAGACATCACAAATCAGCGGGTGATGCCCTGGTGATTCAGTCCATTCTTTATATACAGTCTATGGGAAAAACAATCCATTGTCTAATGAGATTTGAAAGCTAAAAAGCAGTCAGTGTAAGAGATGCAGACACAAATGACTAAAATCAAATATTCAGTTTACCAGAAACACCATCAGGCCTTTCAAGGACTAACACTGGCTGTCTTACTATTAACCATTACCTGTTTCAGTCTATTTTGGGTCTCTGGTACTCCACTGGTAAGATGTGCACTCTATTTGAAAGCCTGGATCAAAATAATAAAGACCAAAGAAGAAAACAAAGCAATCGCCACAAACTTTACTCTGGGGTATTGCTCACAGCGCTATATACTTTCTAATCAAAACTGCAAGAAGTCATGTAAAACATCAAATACATAATAAAATCATTATTAAAACAAATAAAAGCCATCTTGCAGTACAGCTCTTCTCTGTTGCAGCTGAAGTTTTTTGCTACAGTTTGTTAATTTTTCAGAATAATGGACATATTCTCAGTTTAAAGCATTGGAGAAATAAAATCTGTGAACTCATTGGCTAGTCATCTAACCTGATTTTTACTTTCAGTGAAGCCAGCAGATATCTGGGCCAAGATTTCCTTTTCTCTGCACAACAAAAAAATAAAAACTACGTGGACTGTTTACCTGCATCCAACCAGGTCCTCCACAGATGTAAAGGTTCTGGCACCAAAAGACTTGGCTGTGACTAATGTACAGGACAGAACAGCACAGCTAGAATCTGTTTTGCTATCCAGAGCAATGCTAATCAAGATACCGCCCATGCAAATGTCTTGTTTAATAATTCGACTACTTGTTTCAGTTGTAATTTGGGTACACTTTAAGCAACCTCAGGCAAAAACTCATATACATTTCCTCAAATGTTTCCTGGGGTTTTTTTTGTTTTATATCAGCTTAAATATTGCTTAAATGTCACATGCTGGCAGCAGGGAGATAATTTGAAGAATAATTAATGAATTAAACAAATACTTAGTGTGTAATTAAGACAGTAATGACAGTTACAGATTCGCTCTTATTCGCAGACCAGCTGCTGCAGTCCGAAGTTTGACCGCACTGCAAACACTCTCCTCTGGTTACACCTGGCTGGCACACATTCACTAACTCCTCATGCATTCCCTTCCCCGACATTTTGACTGACACTTTCACGAACTGCTTGTGCATTAGCGGTCTTGACAAGCTGGCGGTTGGGGGGGGGGCTGCCTAGCTATCTTATTCTCCTGTTTCACACAACTGGCTGGCAGACAGGGAGAGGACACAGGATAGCCTGTTGATAGTGGATGGAGAATGAGCCTTACTGATCTGAGAATGTGAGGAGAATTTCAGAGCAGCGGGGAAGGCGCTTGCTGTGCCCAAGGAGAGGAAGAGGGTAACAGGTTTGAAAATGCAATCATGTCTGAGTTTGGGGGAATAAAATAGGACATAAACAAAAACAAATTCAAACTGGGAACATGATGTTTTCTGCTCTACACATGTATAGATGACATCCCACCTGGATCAAAGTGCCACTCATGCTCCTCTGCAGACGACGCCAGCACTGCCAGGATGGTGACCACAGCGACAGGGAACACTCGCAGGGTTGTCAAGGCCATGAGAGCAGCAACACACCTGGTTACCTGTCGGGAGTCAGACTGATGACCAAAGGCATACCTGTCGCAGAGAAAAAGGCATTTAGAACCGCATCTTCTATTAAAAAAAAGCAAACATTGAAAACACCACGCAGCACCATCAGACCACAAATCATTTCACTTCATATACATTCACATGCACACATACAGCCCTACCCCCAGGGTGCGTAGCTCACAGGCCCGCCATCAACATCGATAACTCAACCCTCGGTCAAATCCTCTTATTCCAAAGCACGTCGCGTGTCTCACAATCATTTGTTTCTCAACAATTTCAATGCCAAATGCAGAAATGAGCCAAAAGCCCCAGAGGAGCAAGCACAAAGCAGTATAACAAAGGCCACTTTCACAGGCTAATTTGTTTTTCTCTCTGGCACCAGAATGCCACGATACAATAATACTAAGCTGCCAGTATGAAGGCTACAAACGAAACAGTCTGGTATCCAAGGATGGTATAATTAGCCGTCAACCATCTACTCCAAGAGAATTTCATTCCCTCTGTATTTGAAATGCCATTCATATCTCCAAATTACTGATTTCAAACCTACTTTACGAGATGGAGCACATTTGGAGCAGCCAGTTACAGATGCTTGTTTGTAATAAATAACAAACAGATGAAACTGTAAGGCTGAAGAAAGGAGAGCCAATAAGAAAGGGAACAGGACAGATGTCAGTGTTTTGAGTTAATGAGGACACAAACGCAGCCTGTGATAGGTTAGTACTGAGTAAATTACTTGATTATTACAGACATTGTTTTATTCTACCGAGAGAAAAAGGCTTTAAAGATCATTAAAACTCACAGCTGCACTCACTGGCCAGTTTATTAGGTACACCTCTCAAAAAAAAAACAAAAAACAAACAAACAAAAAAACCCCCCAAAGCTGTAATGAATCTTTCCCTCATGAAAGTTAGCATGTGCGTTTTTGTCTAAACTGTTTTAAAGAGGTGTGGATTTTACTTTATGGTCATTCTGGAGTCTTTAGTCCGTGGTGCTGAACTGCACTGTCATGTATTGAGCTTCCAAAACGGCAATAAAGTTCAATAAATACCTCTCTAGTTTCAGCAAAAACAGTAAATTATACCCGTCATCAAGACAGGATTTACTGCAGGTCTCCTGTGTTAACAGTTGGGCTGTATTTATACAGTTTTAGCTAGTGACTAATAAACTGGTACCAGAGCATGTCATGCAAGTGTAGATTTTGGACCCAAATGCAAGACACAGGAGACGGCAAAACAAACAGAATATGAACTCTTTTTTTTTTCTGTAAATGACTGATCGTAGGGTCCCAAAATTCCAGACGTTAAACAAAACAGGAAACCACAAAAGGAGCACGGGAAGCGAGAGGTAAGCAGACAGATGAAAGACAGTAACACTGTATGCACAGAGGGCCAATATACAGCTGGGAACACATCACAGGTGGATACAATGAAACAAATACTAACAAGAGCAGGGCTGCCGACCACCAAGGAGGAAAGGAACATCCTGTTAAAAGGGAGTTTTTCCTTCCCACTTTTCAAAAAATCTAACATTGTAGACTCTGCCTTACAAAATAATGTGCCTTAAGGCAACAGTTGTAGTAATTTGGCACTATATATATATATAAAACTGAACTGAATCTCATCCAACTCACATCAAACAGTTCACAGGTTACTGTAATATGTACAGAATTAAAGTGGTAGGTTTTCTTCTCATTGGTTGTCCATCACCCAGTTACACAAATGATTTTGATCAGAATTAAAATTCAAAGAGAAGTTAAGGAGTTAAACAGTCTTATTCGGGACAAATTCATCTTGTTCACCACCAAACAAAAGTGTTTGAGTTCAGGAGCATTATGACTACATGGTCATTAGTAAACATGGTAAAAATAAAGCATTATCATGTCTGATGTGATGTCTAATGGTGATACAAAGGCTTAAAACCTTCCTAACGTGGGAGTCGACCAATGGGACCACTCCCTCAATCATAATGACCAATAAGATTACGACACTCGAACAGGATATAAATGCTACTCAGCACGGGTGGTAAAGCGTTCTAAAGTTCTTTATCATTTTGTGCCAAATGTATCAACACAGAGAATCTAATGTTAAGGGCTTCACTAAGTGGTTTGAACTGAATATTGTTCAGTAAATCAAAAGTGAGAATTTGGTAAAATTGTGGGTGGTGTGCATGAAGGTTATGCTGTGAAAATGGACAAGTGCACATAAAACAACAAATCCGACGTTGACCTTCAGCAACGTTTCTGTGAAGCCCCATTAGGTGATCACATGATCATGTGTTTGATTAAATCCTGACCAATAGTGTAGGAGGAGCAGAGATCCTCTAAAAATTTAGATCGATGTCGAAGAACAGAAAAAAGATGAGCTAAACAAGAAAACGAACCCTCAAAGCAACACAGCTAAGAATGACCAACAATAAACACCAAGACGTAGACAGGGGAACACCGAGGGCAGGAAAAACTAGAAGCCCAAAGAAACACCAATCAAGCACGTGACTCTTACAGAGATTTTTTTTTTTTTTTTTTTTTAAACTGACAAG